>VZSC01002168.1:51310-61921 GCA_013398225.1 Steatornis caripensis | reverse complement strand
CCCCCCGAGTCATTCAGTTTAAAGCCCACCTCACCAGGTTGGCCAGCCTGTTGCCAAAGATCCCCTTGCCCTTTCTAGACAGATGGAACCCATCCCTCCCTAACAGATTAAAGTCACTGAAGTATGTCCCATTATCATAAAAACCAAAACCCTCCCGAAGACACCAGCCATGTAGCCAGGAGTTGACGTTCATTATCTTTCTATTCCTGGCTTCCCCCTTACCTCTAACCGGTAGAATGGAGGAAAAGATGACCTGTGCACCGACATTTTTCACTCGCGTGTCCCTTTAATATTAGTGGGTTGAATATTCTGGTGTTAGCCTTACAGTCAACAGGACTTCGGCATCTAAATGCCTTTGTGATTCCATTGAGAGAGGCTTTGTAGGAAGAGTTAACAGCTTCTACTAAAGCAAACTATATCTGAGGAAAAGAGGCGAGGCTTTGGGGCATATAAGTCATTCTTTAGGTAGTCTGTATTGTGACTCTAGAACTTAGTTTCAAAGTGACGTACGAGCCCATCAAAATGTCACTGAGTGAAAAGATTTATGATGCCTGACTTCTTTCTCCCCCTCCGCTTTTTGGTGCAGGTGTAAATCAGAAGTGGTTCAGTGGATCTAGACTGTGCAGAACTGCCCAAGAGATATGAGCTGTACAGTATATTACTGGTACTTGCTTGGAAAGAGATTGGAAACTCCTACCTTTTCAGCCCATCTTGAAATCTGTTGGACAACTCTTAGCTCCCTGACATTTTTTTTTTCTCTATTGGTCTCAAAATAGAGTAAAGTCAGTAACTCTGGCAGAAAAAAAAAATGCCCTTTGACTGAAAGACGGAAGTTCAAACATTTATTTTAAAATACTGTGCATTGCTAAATAAGGCCATGGCTATTTTTACCTAATGGGGCCTTTTTTAAAGCTTAATTGTCTTCATTCTGCTCAAACAAATCAAAATGATACTTGTTGGCAGGATGGACCTAAAATAAAATCTAGTTGCTGTACTGAAAGCTGTGAAAGACTTAGATGAAGCAACTTTTTTTTATTTTTTTGCTTTTCTTTTCCCCCTTAAAGCAATTAGATATGTTCCGTGACTTGCCCTTATAGTTCTCTGGCATGTCTGCATACTGCAAACCTTCTTGCTGGCTGTGTGGTTCTCTCTGCTAGCCGTACGTGTGAAGGCTGCAAGGCTAAATGTGAGCTCTGAAGCTGTGTCCTATCCTGTTGCCAGGGAACAGGGAAGAAGTGCCTGAGCTAAACTCAGTTTAGGAGCTGTCTTTGCAACGAGCTGCTTATGTGACCTTGGGCAAGCAATTTGTATGTGGTGAGATTCCTCTCTTCCAGTGTCAGGTTCTCGGTAGTTAAGACTCTGACTTCAGTTTGATGGAGGACTCTGCCTATGGGAGAGGAGAGCAAGAGAAGACGACTGGTCCCCTACTTTAGACATGTGTCTAAAAATGGGACAAATCTCCCACTGGGCACACCTGCTTCTCTCCAACTATAGTGTGAGCCCAGATTGCTACCTTAGACTGACACCTAACATCTGGACTTCTGTAGGACTGCAGAAGTGTTTGGACTCTGTGTTAATCCCTGTCTGACCCAGACATAATCTCTGAAGTCTCTACAGTCGTCACAAAGGTTTCTCTCTGTGTTTGGTGTTACGTGACATGTAGCTGCAACATCAGCAAGATGATTTTTTGCACATCCTTAGATTTCTGATGATTCTTGGAGGTTAGCTTTGAAGGGATGAAAAATTCCTCCCTCTTCCTCACTGTGTTTCTGAAGCTTGAGTTAAGTCATTCAAAGTACTTCACAGTCACAGTCAGTCCTTATCTCCAAGACCTAATGACCTGACCCACTCTCTGAAGATCCTTTTCTTTGAAGGTGGCAAGAAGGGAACTTTATCCAGGGGCAGTGATGGGGTGTTACCAGATGGCTCATGGCACTCGTCACCCAACAGTGTCAGGAGCCAAATAAATCTAGATGAGTAACAACGAGCACGCGACCAGTCTGTGGCAGACAGTTTATTCTGGAATAAACACAGTGAAAATCTGCCTTGAGGAGCCTTGAAGGTGGGACCTGCAGCCAGAATAACTTCTTTCCAAGATCATTTGATCCTGGTGGGATAATTCTGCAGCTGTAAGTGCATGTTCTGCGTGTAAGTGTGTGCATCTCGGTCTGAAGGGTTTCATGTGTCTTCTTTCTTCAGTGGTGAAAGCAATTGGATACATTTTGGGTGAGAAAGTGAATGATGAGCTCACAGCTTTTGATTTCAGATCAAGCAAGTTTTCCCCAGTAGGAGGAGAATTAGGAGGCTTCTTTCCTTATAGACATTTCATTTCAAAATCTTTTCTATTTGATTTAAACCCGCTTCATTCCACCAAATGGGAAATGCTTTTCTGGTCTCTTCTTACTAACTAAAGCTGAAAGATTTCTTCTGTTGATGCTTTGACAGTTTTCTGAAGCATCTACAGTATCTTTGATCTCCTTTTCTCATCTGTTTAGTAATTTTTAACACTTGTTAATAGATTTGTTCTATTTGTGAGTTTTGAGAAGGTGTCTTAATTTATAGACGGCTTGAGTATACCTTGCTGTAACTTCAAAGTGTAATTCTTTACCCTTCAAGAATTTAATTCACATCTTCAGCTACCGTACAGCAGCATAACTACTTTGAGTCTTATGAAACTCTCTTGAGATGCACCTGACAAGGCTTCTGACCCTGTTAGTTGTAAAATTAGGGTTGATTTCCCACCAAGAACTTTACACCTGAAAGAGTCCTCTATCAACTACAGCAAAAAATCTCGTTTTCATTACAGGAGAAAAAAACCACTTTTGTTTATCAGCAACTGAGATTGCCTGAAACAGAAAAATTACCAATATTCAAATAGACAAATCAGTAATTTTTATCCAGAAAATATATAAAAATACAACTTTCCTTTTGGAAAGCAACAGAGTTTTCTGCCAAACTCTCAAATATTGTGCTTTCAAAATATTTTATAAGTGTTTCCCCTCTACTTACCTTTTTTTCCATACTGAGAGTGTACAAACTTGCCTGGGATACTGGTAGTAAACATGAAAATTAAGTGAATCTGCAGTCCAGGCTTGACTGTAACCTATGGGAGAGATTAACGGTGTTAGTTGTACCACATCTTGGGGGAGTCCTGATTTTATTTTTATCTCTTTCTGTACATGAAATGGCCAGATTTTTATCTCCTGCTCCTACCCTTCAGTAAAGATGAGAAAATTGGTGATTTTTCATCTTTTCCAAATGAAAAACTCTGCAAATCACAGAATAACATGCAGGCACTTTTCACCATCTTAACTGCAATAAAGCCAAGACAGGGATGAAGGGGTAAATGGGATGCAGCTTCAGGATGTTGTCTGAAGGGTAGTGTGTGCAGTTTTAGTGCCAAATCAATCTATTTTCTCCGGAGGTAATATTTTTTGATCTGTGAGTTGGACAAAATGTCTCTAAGGTTCATCAGCTCAATGAAAGGCCATGCTGCCACTGCGATAACTTCTTGTAAAGTAGCGAGGATTAAATACACAGGCCATGGTCCAAGAGACCATGCATCAGATCCTGTGGGAGGAGGATCAGGGCCCCTCTGAGAGGGCCTGGACTGGCTCCGCGCTGCAGATATCCTCCTTCAACCCACTGACCTCTCTCAAAGGGGAACTTGGAATTTACAGGTAACCTTTGACACGAGCTGCGCTCCCCAGGCAGTGGATGTAGGCTAAACCAGCAGGAGCAGACTCTCATCCTGACATGTGTTACCTAATAAATGGCAGATCAGAGAAATGGCTTAAGGATGCTTTTCAGCTGTAAAATTCACATCAAGATCTCATTCATTCCCCTGCTTTCTTCNGAATGCTTGCAAGTGATTTATAAACGACTGGCTGGTTGCAGGTGTTGAGCTGCTTTGTGACAGAGACGTAGACATGGCGACTCGTGTGCAGGACCTGCTGGAGTTCCTGCACGAGAAGCAGCAGGAGCTGGACCTGGCCGCCGAGCAGCACCGCAAGCACTTGGAGCAGTGCGTGCAGCTGCGCCACCTGCAGGCCGAGGTCAAGCAGGTAGGCCGGGGCTCCGCACCCCCCCACACCCCCCCCCCCCCCCCCCCTCCCCAGTCTGTGATACTTGATTGCAAAGAGCTTTGACTCAAATGAAGCTTTCGTTCATGCCTGCAGTCTTTGTTTTTTGCCTCCCTGAACTCAGGACATGAACGCCCAAGCTCTGCTCTGGGGCCAAGGCATTTGCAAACGCATGACTTACCTATCTGACCTCTTTGATTCATCTCCAGTGACAAATCTGTCTGGAAGCCCATTAAACCTCTCCATCTACTCCAAGTCTCTGATGGGTATTGCATTGGTGAAAAAGAGCTTTAAATACCCCAACATAGTTCCTCAACTCTTTCCCTTGTGTTGCTTGTTAGAACCTTCTTTTTTGGGGTAGAAATCCTCTAACAGCATCTGTTCATAAAAGGTGGCACCAAGATCTAGTTGTGTTGCTCTCTGCACTAATCTGGATTGCAACTTAATTCCTCTGGGGCATGTTGTTCATGTACAAGTGTTCATGAAATCAGGATGCAATATACTTGCCATTGCTTTAGTGGAACTCTGCAACCACCTTTCTTTTCTACTCAACAGAGGCACAGGAGAGTCTTGGTCTAGAGAAAGAAGCCTCCACATGTTCCATAGACTTCTCCTCCATCCTTCATTGGGCATATTTTGGCAGTTTGTGTTGGATCCTCCTTGCTGGCACAAGCTATTTTTGTGTATCCTACAACCTACCATTTAGCTAAAAAACCATAAGGTTTCTTCCCTCTTCTGCTCAAAGCTTTGTGTGTCTCTGCTTTTGCTTTCTTCTTTTGTAAGTTCCTTCTGTCATCTCTGTTGTTTTGCTCTGCATGATGAATGTCTATTACTTCATAGAGTGGTGGAGAAAATATAATAACTACTTCTCCCACATCCAGATCCTCCCAAAAATTCTTGTTGTTGGTCTGGTCTCAGCACAACAATTGAAGTTAAGTGCGCTGCTAATTTGAGCTTAGAATTGCACAAGATCTTGATGATAAAAGTATATAAAGACTGAAGTAGACACATTTCCTAAAACTACAGTTTTCCTAGAAAGAAAATCTTCATCTATCCTGGAATTTTTAATGGATCCATTTCCCAAATCTTAATATTTAAGAGCATAAAACTTTTTGTTCTTTTCCTACCAAGCACATTAGTTCTCCAAGGAAATTACAATGATTACACATTGTTGCAGTGAGCACATGTATACTTATTGACATTTGCTAATTACATTTGTTCAAACAAGCAAGTTATACCCTGAAGAGGGTGCAGAGTAAATATGGGCCTGAGAGGGAGGAAGTGTTGGGAGGGAATAATAGTCAGAGATCTGATAATTATTTGTTTCTTGTGATCAATTTAAAAGGCAACCAAAAAAAAAATAATTGCAGAAAGTTTTGAAATGCAAAATGACCCTGTATCAATGGCCTAAGATCTGCCCAAAGCAAGCAGGAGAATCCCAGTTTTGCATATTCTGAAAAGCTAAAACCACAGGATGTCTGAATTTCAGCCTAGGTGCAGGTGTAGGATATATATTGGCAAAAGCAAGTTGAATCAGTTTATGTTGTTTTTCACAATGAACATCAGTAGGAAAAATCCTGTTTTCCGTGATGTTATTATTGATCAGTGATTTCATATCAAAACGGTTTATAGTGAAGCTATAAAAATTAAGACTTGTTTTTCTTCCTTGTTCAAGAAACAGGCAGTTTTGATTGCATTTGTTGCCTTTAAATGTATCTTTAAAAATTTTTTCAAAGCAGTGAAATACCCCTTTTCAGTGTTTCCATAAGAGGTGAAAAACTCTTTTTCGGCTGTGCCGCTCATCTGGGGGATATGCAATAGCACTTGCAGATGCACAATCCTTCTCTGTTTACTTTCAAGTATTGCATCTTTTCGTCCTCTTCTCTCTTTTTGCTCTTCTCACTTAGACATGAACCTCCCTGTCACCATCAGACTCAGCTGGAAATGCATGTTCCTTTTCCCCCACATTTAAGGACTATAGGCTGTAGTCCTGTGGCATCACCTCAGCAAGTCTGAATTCAGTTCAATACCTTTATCTCCAGCTTTTGAGGGACAGCAGGTGGTCTGTCAGCTCTCTCAAAGAAAAGCGCCATTCACTAACAAAGAAATTTCATACGAAGTATATTCTAAAATGATAATGCCGTTACCTAAATTGCCATCTTAACAAGGTGTCACTCATGCTGCACCAGAGCCATTGCGTGTCTGGCAATTCTTGGAGAAGCCTCAGTTTTTCTGTTCTGCTCAATTTTAGTTGTCTCCAGTGTAAGTTTCCAACTGAGCCAGCTGCTCTGGCCCCACTTTGCAGACAGTGCAGAGAAATAGATAGCTTTAGAACATGGTTCAGCCATTTTATATGTCTTTTTAGGACTAAATGAATGTAAGGTCTTATTTCTAACTAAAAGGGAAGTTAGGTAACAGCCATTTACATGTAGGAGTGTGTGAGTGGTCTGATGGATATCACGCAAGTTAACTTTATCTCTCTACCATCTAGGACATGTCCAATATAGTTCATTATGTAATTTCTCTTGAACTCGGCACTGCTAGTTGGAGCTTTCCCAAGTCTCTTGTTACCTCCAGTCAATATGGAGAGTCAATATTATGTCCCAGGGCAATATTTCCTGCGCAAAAAAATCTGTATCTGACTCAGTCAATGAAGACTGCTCTCTCTAAACTATGACAAAAGACATGTCACAGTTTTAACACTGATCTATTGTTGGAACATTCCCTACATCTCTACTGTTTTCCACATTTTATTGTCCCAGTCTGAGTGCTTCAGGTTCATAAAATTGCTGCCTCACCCTGTATAAATAGGCCTTTGCCCAGTCTAAAGATGCAAAATACACCAGGTGATAGTACCAAAAGTGAGAAGTATTCTTCTTGACAGATAACAGTGCTTCCTAATTTAGGGCTACTAAAGTATCAAAGTCGTGCTCAAAATGAGATGGCAGAAAACTGAGAGGAGTGGTCAATACCTCAGATGGGCTATGCTGCCATTTGGAGGGAGTTCAACAGCTTGGAGAGATGGGCTGACAGGAACCTCATGTTGCTCAGCCAAGTGAAATGCAAAGTCCTGCACATGGGGAAGAACAACCCCATGTGCCAGTACAGGCTAGGACGTCCAGCTGAAAAGCAGCTTTGTAGTAAAGGACCCACCCAGGGGGTCCCAGTGGACACCGACNATGCAAAATACACCAGGTGATAGTACCAAAAGTGAGAAGTATTCTTCTTGACAGATAACAGTGCTTCCTAATTTAGGGCTACTAAAGTATCAAAGTCGTGCTCAAAATGAGATGGCAGAAAACTGAGAGGAGTGGTCAATACCTCAGATGGGCTATGCTGCCATTTGGAGGGAGCTCAACAGCTTGGAGAGATGGGCTGACAGGAACCTCATGTTGCTCAGCCAAGTGAAATGCAAAGTCCTGCACATGGGGAAGAACAACCCCATGTGCCAGTACAGGCTAGGACGTCCAGCTGAAAAGCAGCTTTGTAGTAAAGGACCCACCCAGGGGGTCCCAGTGGACACCGACATGGCCACGCACCAGCAGTGTGCCTTTGTGGCAGAGCAGGGCAGCAGCTGCATTAGGCAGGGAGTTGCCAGCAGGTCGAGGGAGATGATCCTTCTCCTCTGCTCAGCGCTAACAAGAAACGTTTGGGGTGCTGTGCCCAGTTCTGGCCTCCCCAGTACAAGAGAGACATGGACATACTGGAGGGAGTCCAGCAAAGGCCCATGAAGATGATGAAGGGACTGGAGTACCTGTCATATGAGGAGATGCTGGAAGAGATGGAACTGTTCAGCCTGGAGAAGAGAAGGCTGAGGGGGGGTTGATGGAAAGGAATAAAGAAGACAGAGCCAGATACTCCTCCATGATTCCCAATGACAGGACAAGGCAATGGGCACACACTGAAACGCAAAAAATTCTGTTTAGATATAAGAGAAAAATTTTTTGCTGTGAAGGTGACTGAACACTGGCACAGGCTGCCCAGAGAGGCTGCGGAGTCTCCATTCTTGGAGATATTCAAAACCCAACAGGACATGGCCCTGAACATCCTGTCGTAGGTGACCTTACTTTCAGCATGCAGTTGGACGCGATCATCTTCAGAGGTGCCTTCCCACCCCAAACATCCTGTGATGTGATGTGCAAAGCTTAAGGTGGCATGCTAAGTCCAACCAAACTTGCGCTTCAGATGCAGAGTGTGAGTCCTGCTGTTGGCAGCCTGCTGAGAGCGTATGCTGATACTGCGGTTCCCTTTTGAGAGCATCCTTCTGGGGCTTGCACTGGCAGTTTTGCCAGTCTGAGATGTAGGACATGAAGTCAGATGATCTGATTCCTTCTGGGCTTCCAGCTGGGGGTGAAACTCTCAATGCATGTCATAGGTGATGTATCTGTGTTCAGGATCAAGTTTTGCAGACTCCAGATGCCTTTGCTGCATCAAAAGACTGAATGGAATACTCTTTTCGTTGGCCTAAATAAGAATAGTTTTTGAGAATTTCTTTGGAAACAAGTTTAATGCAACGATTGCCTAGAAAATCAGCATGACACTGTGTGGTGTAGGCTCATTTATACATTCCACATAGCACTGTGCTACCTGTAACTTCATTGTTTTAACTCCTCTGCAACATACCTTCAGACGGTCCTGCTGAATGTGCATTGCAAAGCAAATCAGTCTATACAAAGCTTTACATTTCCATAGGGACAGAGGTTGTAGACAGTCCAATGCATAAAAGAATACAGACTTAAACCTTTCTTTCCACGTATTAGATACTCTCCATTTATTCACCAGAGCCTAGAGTATAGCAGCTAGTACAGGGAGAACTCCAGCAATTCTCATTGCCATATTATTTTATGAAGATTAATGAACAGAGAAGTGAGCAGGAGAGCTCAGCAATCTGTTAAATGAGGGTGTTCAGGCCTGTTTGTAACAAGCAAATTGCTCCATGGACAAAGAGATACAGATGAGAAGTATTAAGATACATTCACTGATTTCAGAGACCTGCAAACAAAAACCCTACTGTGTGATCTGTCATTCATTTTGATTATGGATTACAATCAGCAGTGGAAGACATATTTGGAGGGTACTGCAAGGAACTGCTTTCTTTTACTGACAAAGTGAAATGTGGACTCTGTGGACTGAAATAAGCTGTTTCATTTTAAACATGGAGTAAGCAGGGGAGACAAATCTTTTGGAAGCTTCAAGGTTTGAGATTTTTTTTAATTTTATTTTTTGCAAGCATCTTTAATTTTGAAAGATTGAAACTATGTGAAACATGATCTCTTTTTTAAAAAGGGCCTGTTTACATGAAATTCCTAAATTGTTTCTTCATGCTGCAAAGAAAACTGCTTGCTATAACATATACAAGACCAATACCTGACATTTTTTCTGAGTTCAGCAGGTTGCAATGAGAATGATGTGTTTAGTGTCTCTGACAGTAAGTATTTCTTGCGTAGCTGCTTGAAAGGTCTCTGCTTCATAGTTAACAGAACCAAGTTATAGCTATATATGCTGGAATATTGCCATGCCTGCTTAAATGGGAAGTCCCATTGTTTTGCAGATCAGTGATTACCATTGCAGGAGGCAGTGTCGGAGCTGGACACGCATTTACCCTCACCTTCATCTCACTAGCTTCCAGCCTGATAGAGACCCGTGGTGACACTGTCTGTATATAAACCCACTTCAGCTCTCTCGGGTACCAGGGCAGGGCTTACCCACTAGTTCAGCTCTTTCCTCATTTGATGAACTCTTCAGTAGGTGCAGTGGAGTGGTGTGGACAGCAAGAAGTCCCGTTAGAGTCAATGGCCAGGCATGGGCAGGAAAAGGCCATTCCTTGATTACACCATATGAATGGAAGGGGTCTGTTTCTTCACCCCAGGTGTAGGCTAGGAAGGGGTAGGACAGTCTCTTCTTTAGAGACTATTCTATAGCAGAAGGAATGAGACCCTCACCATGTGCATGTACAAGGCAAGTTGTTCCTTTCATTAGATGATGATCTCGTTTTGGGTAGAATCACGTTCTGAATTCCAAACGATTTAATTCATTAGTTCAGAAGGGGAAGGCATGTTAACGGACACTTGGAAATGTGAAGGTTTCTTGTCTGTTCACGTCATCCTGTAAGAAATTTCGAAGGACACATAGCAGTAGTTGTGTCTTCTCTCACTGGTGCATAGATGCCCATTTTCTTGTGAATTTATCAGACTGATTTTGTTCTCCATCTTTCAGATGAGTACATGGTATTAGGGCTACCGTGGGTCAACGTTAACTCATGTGCTGCTTGTCAGCAATGTGGTGCAGATATAACTGACTATTTTCTGCTTCGCTTTTTCTGCACAGTGAGCAGAGTTATTTTGACAGCTATGTGATTTTTTTATCATTCAGTGTTCATAATGTTCATAGTAAAAATTGCAGACAAATTCAGACATACATGGCTTATGTCTGTTATAGATATTTTCAAAAAAACACCTCTTGAAATAAAATCATTTATATCATCAAAGAAACATTAATTTCATGAGGCAGATGATGGAAATCTTCCTTT
>VZSC01002168.1:13815-43662 GCA_013398225.1 Steatornis caripensis | reverse complement strand
AGGGAGTGCCTAATCGTCCCAACTCGCTGTGCTCATCCCGGGACAAAGAGGTACCCTATTACTTCATATCTTGTCTCACTGTACCAACAAGCAGGGTCGGAGAGTGCCCAATTATCCCAGCTCTTTGTTCTTATATGCTGATGAACGATTTGACATTGCAATGCGACTTGTTAGTAGGGGGAAGCAGGGTCTACACCACAACATTAACATCTATTACTTGTGTGTTGTAGGGGTGTTGAAAGTCTTCCAAGTGTCTCTTTCTTAAAGGATGGTATGTGCCCTAGAAATTTCATACCATAGGACCACAACTTGTCTGCTGCTTGGCAGCTGCCAGGAAATAGAAACAATGAAAACCATTTTTTTCTGAACAAACCAACAAGTGTTGCTATGGACAGCATGGTGGGAATGAGTTCTCAGGAGGTATAACCCAAGATGAAAGCTTACCACATAGATTCAGGGGTTTAGCATGGAGGTAATGCTTTTCAGCAGAATGCTGGGATAGACAAGAGCAGAAACTTGAACCACCAGGTGGAATGGGACTTGGGAAATAAGTCAAGTAGGAAAACAGATTTCTTTAGAAGTTTGGTATTTTAACCAAACCTGGAAGCTTGGTAATATCTGGGGGTTGGACTAGATGATCCCTAGAGGTCCCTTCCAACCCCTACCATTCTATGATCTCTTTTAGGTTTTTTTACCACCGCTTAGCGAGGCTCATTTGGATGCTGAGCAGGGAAATCATCTGACCCAATGTAGTCCCTACTATATGTATATGCTTACGTCTGTGCTATTTGTCTCAACACCTTGTATTATCAGAGGAGAGAAACAGATGTTTTGCGGACCTGAATCATCTCACTCCAATTTAGCTAAAATAGGACGAGACGGTTCATGACCTAAACACGCTTGTTTCCATTAAGAGAACAGGGAGCCTGGGCAGCTGGCTCGGATCAGGTGTCTCAGTTGGAAACATCCCTTTCCAGACTTGTGGTACAAAATTTTCTTGTCTTTGTTCAATGAAATTTGCAGAGAAAATCAGGTTATGAGTATCATGGCTTGTACCATAGGCCCCCATAGCTAGTTTAAACGTGTTCAATGAGTACGTTAAATAATGATGTTTGTATTTACACGACTGGGAAATAGTTTTATCTCATCCTTTAAATGTCTGTCTCTATAAGTAGCTGCATCTTTGCAGACAAAGAGAAGATTTAGTGTGTGTTTAGTGTAACTGATTATCTGCTGATTCAATCGATTATGTGAACCCGGAGCCAAAGAGGACATTATGTGTCTTTATGCTGGTATTGCAGCTGCTCTGTTGCTTGACCCTGTGACATGTTTGCTATCTGGTGTAAATATTTGCATCTGCCAGAGAAACCTGGCCTGTCCCCTACTGCCAAATTGCTCTGCAACAGAGGCTGAAATCTTCCTTATTAGTTTGCATAAGAGCAAGCACAACCTGTTCAGAATTCAGGTGAAATAAATTGACTGCACAGAAAAAGAAATCTTTGAGAAAATAAATGCCGGGTCAGCATGCAATACAGCTGAAAAGGTTTCCAGGGTGGAGCCTATTCAAAGCCTAGTCTTGCCTTAGTGACCTTTCTGTTCTTTCTTTACGTAGTTACCTTTTGTACTGAAGTTATTTTCTCAGTTGCCTGGATGTAAAAGCAAAGAAAATGAGGCTGACAGTGATACTGTGTGGAGTTAATTGCAAAGGCAGATATTGATGAGGAAAACGACGAGCAATTCTGCATCAGCAAAGCCTTGGAAAGTGAAATATCTTCTCTCCAGGCAGAACAAACAGCACAACCACACAGGGGATCCAACCAACTGTTTCAGTTATAATGACCTTTCGCAAAGCGATGACTGACACTGAGAGTTGAGCACAGCAATTTTTAGTGCGTTTCACTTCAGCTGTCTGGAGAGCAGGGGAGAAATATTCATATATACATTACTGTGCATGTGTCGTGAAAGGGCAATGCACCTCACTCAAAAGAGAGAAGCAGCAATATGTTTTATTGAGGTAAAAATAAGGATTTGACAGAGTTCAATAAATTCAATGGAATTTAACAAAATTTAGCAGTGGTTTACCAAGGTTCGATAATATTGATGGCAAGGTTCACCTTATTAATTACTGCATGGAAGAAACGTACAAAGGAAAATTGAGTTAGACTCAAGTTAGAAGATTCACACAGAGACCAGAAACACAGAAGGGTAAGGAAGGCCCTCTCATTGAGTCATGAGGTTCAGAGTGGACCTTCTTGCTTTTCAAACTCCAGATGGATTTTAAGTACAGATAGATCCAGTCTTAGCGGCTAGATCCAATCTTAGTCTCAGTCTTAGGCAATGGTTTATGTCTATTGGGAGAAATAGAAAGAGTAATGAAGACACTACCATTGAGTCATGAGGTTCAGAGTGGACCCCCTTGCTTTCTAAATTCCTGATGGAGCTTAGCTGCGGCCAGATCCAGTCTTAGTCTCAGTCTTGGTCAATGGTTTATGTCTAATGCAATTATCTATACAAAGTTTATAATAATATTTAATAGCTCCATGGATTAGTAATGTTTCATTAGTATTAGTTCAACATGCTATCAGTCACTTACCAAAGTTCTGCCATTGGTAAAAGGGTCTCTGTGCCTCAAGGAGCAACCTTGAGACGTGTCTCAGCTCAAGGGGAGATCACCACCACACAGCCACGCTGCCTAGCAGCGAGAGCTCGAAGAAGGCTCAGTTAGTCTGTCATATTTATAGAATAAAGTGATTAGCTCATAGTCAAATTACATGTGATAGGAAAGGTATGCATGAGACTCCTTCTACCCAAAGCTTCCTTTGTTCCTTGATAAATAAATTTTGGAAAAGCCATCCACTATTCATGTGTTAATCTCATGATCGGTGTTCCAAGCTCATATGCACTGATGCTCACTGTGTCACTTTGTTCCTTTGTGAGTTTCAGACAACAGATTGAAAACAGAGTTCATGGCCCAGCTGTGGCCCAGACCTTTACCTCCTTTGTAGCCTGTACGAAACTACTGCTAGTTTGGCTAAGAGGTCAAGTGCATCCTTCACAACACACTTGCTTCAGACTTACTCTCACTTACCAAACAAGAGCATCACCAAATGCACTTCCTTCTGGAGATGCGTTAATGCCTGAAAGAAGGTTTTGGATGGACCATGTCTCAGCTGTCTCTTTCAGCTTGAAATCCTTGTCTGACCTCACCTTCCTTGCCTGACCTCATCCTCTCTGCTTGACCTCATCCTCCTTGCTGCCTGAAGAGCAAGGAAAATCACAGGAGTCACTGCTCTGTCCCAACTGTCGTTTCCAGCAGCACTGCGGCTCTCTCATGCTCAGGTTGTTGCTCCGTAGCCCTTGCTCCTGGTACCAGAGAAGATGTGGCACTGGCAAAGTCCACAGCAGGAGGTGAGGAGCAGCCCTCACGGCATCCAGCTGCAGGAGGATCTCCTCAGCCCCACAGCCACATTGGGGACACAGCCCTAAGAAACGGTGTCCCTGCTTTTCCTTATCAGAAAACACTGTCCCCAGGGCCGACATTTCCAAAGCTCTGATTTCACTGTCAAAAATCACAGCAGTTCATCAGACTCGTTTGGAAGGAGTGGCTGTGCCTATTAGAGATGTGATGTATGGACTCGGCGTATCTTTGGGTCCGACCAGGCAGCACTGAGTGAAGTGGGACTTGTGCTGTGGGCTGACATGGGACAGCTGGCAATTTTGGCAGCTCACTGATGGAAAATGGCTAATCTATTTGTCTCTTGATTCTTCCATTCTGTTTGTCTGTCTGTCTGCCCTCTTAGTGTCTCAGGCTGTAAATCCTTTAAGCAAGGAAACACTTAAAAAAATAAAAAATCTTTCTAGTGTCTGAGCAGCATGGCAGCTGCTTCATGCCAGCTGCTCCTAAATACTGTGATAACTCAGATAAGTAATTGAAATGTGGGGTCACTTTGATACAAATGGGGGACAAAATCAGCATCTATCTTAGTTCTGTGGCTTAGCTGGCTTCACTTTTCAATTACCCCGAGGAGACTGGGAGAGAGAAAAAGACAAACCCAGAATACAATTGTTATTATGAAGCTGTTTTACTGCAAGGACATAATGCATTAGTTGTCATAGACTGGGAAGAAGGGGTCACTCTGTGTTTAGAGCTGAATTTTTAATGTTCACAAGCTGAAAAGCATAGGTGAATGCTGAAGAAAGTCACATGGCAGCACAGCTTGGAAACAGACTCTTTTTGGGGTATGTGAGAAAGCATCGAAAAAAACTTAGCACATCAGTTTTGAATGTCTAAGTACTAGGGGGTACGAGATCAGAAAGTATACACAAAAGAGACATCTTGGGCTACAATACTTTGAAAACTCCTTTGAAATAATCCTTTGTTTTCCTTTTTTTTTTTTTAAAGCCTTTTCTATGGGGCCAAGTTATTGCTCAAAAAATTTTTGTGGGGACGAATTGTTCCAAGGGAGTTTGAGCTGTTCAGGTCAAGGCTTCAGGGTGAGAGCCTGGAGCATCTTTCTGGAGCCCCATGCCAACAGGAGGACACTGTAGATGCTAATAATGCAAATTATTGACTCTGTCAGTTGAAAGAAGCGGACCAAGGTACACCCAAGAAGAAGACTCGGAGATCTTACAAACGTGATGTTTCTGGTTTTCCAGCAGCTGCAGCTGGACTGCGGAGACTGCTCCAATCATGCAGAATATAACAGTGGGGTGATACATGCCATGGGCTAAAAACAGAGCAGTTTGTCTGTAAATATGGCTGAAATACATGTGTGCTTTCAACTCTTCAAAGAAAAGTTTGGTCATTCTTTCTGAGAAGCTCTTGATCAAGAAGGGATGATACTTTCTCTCCTTTCTGTCATGAGATCTGATCGGATGATCAAACTCGCTCTTGTCTGGCCTTAAAATCCTCAAATGTACATGCACCCTCAATGGGACCAATGTTTCTCCATTCTGCCACAGATGCAAGGAGGCCCTGGGTGCAGCCTCTTGCTTGCACTGCTAAGCCATTTTTCATGAGACTCGCATGAAACTAGTTTAAAAGTGTTCACTGAAATTCTCCATCATAGCCAGACTTTGAATTCAGATGGTCCTGATGAAACCTGATGGAAAATAAAAGGGAAAGTTTTTATATATGATTCCCTTTTAACCAATGAACCCATGCTGATGTGTCGATTAGTTGGAATTGTCTTAAATGTCTGAGTGCATGAATAGATAAACTCATACAAATGTGTGCGGTCAGGTCTATCTGTAAGTTTTTCTGCAAAGCTGCCATCTCTAGTTTAAATATGTAGCTGTTGACCCTCTCTGAGATCTTTTTGCCTCCGGGTTAGTCTAACAGGCCTGTAACCTATCCAAAAGGGGTTTTGCTGGAATGTCCGAAGTTGTCACTGCAACTGCTCCTCTCCAAGTAGCTGTAGTCTCTGTAGAAGGTTTGGTTGGATGGGTGAAGCAGGGAAAGCTGATACTGCCGCCACTGAGGAGCAAACACTCACCCTGGGAAGCTGTCCTGGCTAAATGGGTGGAAACTGAGGGAAAGCCCCTGTGAGCGATTAAAGTCCATCTGCAGAGGTTCGGCACTCAATTTTAAGTGCAGAAGTAATGACAGAGGATCACTTAAGGAAACATAATCTCCCTATATGATAAGATCTCTCTTATCCATTTTTTTCAGGGAAAACGTTGCCTTGACAACATAATCCACTCAACAGGGGTCTGCTGTCTTTTAACAGAGGCTGATCTGGGAGCACCGGACATAGGGAGTGAAACGTTTCACTGGGTATCAGCTGAAGCACATGCCCCTGTAAAACCCTTCAGGACTCCCAAGAGAAGGATGAGAGAAAAAAGGGATGGGAGTGGGAGGGAACAAGACTGGGGGATCCCTCTCACAGGAGATGGGTGCTATGTGCAGACCGGGCACAGACCAGAGCTCCAGACTGTGGATGCATGATGCTGGTTCAACTTCCCTGGCTCAGAAAATGCAAGGGTGCAATCTCGTGTTCCCCTACTATCAGCATGGTGCAGACGGTCAACCTCGTGCTGCTGCATGTGGCTATTTTCTGTTGCTTTTAACTTGGCAATATGAAGGCATGCTAAGTATAGACACATTCGCCTGGCTCCCATTTCAAATTTTTCTTGTTTCCCGTGCATCTTAAACTCTGATTACATCCCTTCACTTGCATTTCAAGGGTCTTCATGGAATAAATTCTGATACTTAAATCTTTTTGCAACTTCCCTATCAGAGCAGTGCAGCCTTTGCAGATAATAAGTGAGGTAGTGAGGAAATAAACAGTGAGTTATAAGCTGTCCGGAGGGGAGGAAGTGTGTGGCATTTATTTGGCTGTAATACACTATCTGCTTAATTACCTCATATTCTAGGACATCCTTAATGTTTTACAAGTGAAGCACAAAGAAATGAGGGTACAAAGCATGTTCCTACAGTTTATGTTTTCTTGCTAATAAACACCTAATCTTCTCTTTGAGTTGATTTATGCAGCTGTGAATATTTTGCATGAAGTATCTATTCAAGTTTCCCTTTAATTTAAGACATAATAAATGCAGTTTTGTTTGCAAAGTTAAGAGAATGGCGTACAGAGTTTGGTAAATGGGGCTATAGAAGCTACAAAAAGCATGAGGAAAATCCTGTCTCCAGTGAAAAGACTCGCAGGTCATAGGAAATCACTCCAGCATAACCCACGCATCTTGGCACTTAGCTCCTATCCTCACCCCAAACATTGGACATTGAAGTGTCCAATCTTTCGTAAAAATCTAGCATTATTTAAATGCCATAGTTTATGGAGAAGTCACTGTATCCTTGGGTAAATTGTTCCAATAAGTAATTATTCTTGTTAAAAATATACATCTCCATTTATATTGCAAACCTCAATTTTCAGGCACTGGGTACTGTTGTAGCATTTTCTGCTAAATCAAAAAAGTTCTTGAATAAAATGATTTGTGTTAAGTGAATTCTTCAAGATGATCAAAGACGTAAATAACATTCTGTTGATGATTAGAAGTCTAAAATTAAAAGAAAATAGCAAATAACTTGTTTGAAATTCAATTTTGTCAAAATTTTCTGAGCTACTTTACACAGGGCTCTATTCTCCATGCAGTTCCTATTAGATGTATGCTCATGACATTATATACTCTGAGCATCAGCAACAGACTTTTCTAAAGAGCCTGTGTTCTAGATAAAGTAAATTCAGGATTGATTTCAGCCCTGCCCTTTGTAACCTGTTCATTCAGCAGAGGTTACTCATCACCTGAAGTCAAAACAGTAGCTTTTGGTGATTTTGGCAAAGGACCCCTCTTGTTTTGGTACATAACAAAATGATTACGTCACCAGTCTTTGCCAAGCATTACAAAAGTCTTCGAGAGATCCTGCAGTTCCCTCTTCCTTGTAATGGAAATTACCTGTGGCACCTCCATCCCACAGAGCATTGACCATGGAAAAGCCACTGTTGTTCCCATCATGAGCCATCAGATTCACAGTCCAAATGTAGAAGATAAGCCAACACAGATATAAAAATGTCATATTGCAGCCCATTCTTTGGTTTATTTAATTTTTTTTCTTTTATAAGATTAACAGTCAGAATGAGATTGCTTTTTATAGCTGCAGTTAATCATGTTTATTACTATAATAGCTGGACACCAACATGACCTCACAACCCAACATGGTTTTGCTGTGGCTGACGCTATGTATATGGAGAAGACACCTTCGTTAAATGTCATCTGTATTTCGTGATACAATTTACAACCTAAGCCAAGGAGCCAGAGGTGGCTGTGAGTCGAGGGCTCCTCTGACAGCAGGAGCCACCTGCATGCCCTTCCAGGCTCTCACCAAGAAATAAGGAGACCCACTGCAGTGACTGACAGCATGAGACACTTCAGAACAACCCCGGTGCCCCGTCCGTGCGGTTGGGATGGAGACTACGGCAGTATGTGCCAGAGACAAGTTTTTGTTTCTTTCTTTGGGTATGAAAACTTCCAGTTTGGTGACTAAACCCAATTCACCAGCTGCCACCGTCTTCAGCTTGCAGTTTTAGCCTTGCAAATGGATTTATTGAAAATATTGTTGATGTGGCTGTGGCCATTAAAGGACATCTATGTCTACTTGCTCCTGTATCTCTTTGCACATGGAGCTTGAGTTTTTGATCTGCTGTAGTGTACCTGCTCGTCATCCCCATGGGTAAGAACTAAAATCAGTTCTTTTTTCATTTCATACAAAACCAGGTGTTGCTGCTATCTGGAGATTATGGCCACTCTGGTGTGAAAGGTGTAACTATAGATCAAGTTGAAAGCTTTGCTGGCTTGATGTTAACCGGTATTGTCCTGATAATAATGAAATTGTGGGATCTCATGGGAGACATAAATCCCTCCCAGTAGAGACCTGGTAGATATTTATGTAACCAGCCTTGCTGATATCGTCTTTCATCTGTACCTAGTTAAAAGTTTTCTCAGGTAATTCTATAAGAGTAAATTTATTCTATTTGGGATTCAAATCAGGCTCTGACACTTCTGCACTCCCAGGAAAACCTATACTGCTTAGTTGATGCTCTCAGAATTGAAATCCATATCCAACAATTAGTAATCTTTGCCTACTTCTCAAATCCTTCTTGGGGTGCTAGCATGCTCTCCATACATCACTATTGATCATGCTTGGTGCCCCAAACCAGAAAGATGCCAGAAGATATCCCCACACCAACCAGTTGCACATACCTGTATCAAGCCTGAGAGGACGCTGAGCTGACAGTGAACATGCTATATAGTGTCTATAAACTTATATAATGTGGAGCAGGCTGCCCTGGAAAGGTCTGATGGACCTCAGTTCTTGTTTTATTCTATCTTGCAAACTGCTTATTGAACTGCTGTTCCAAACGGAGAAAAAAAAATCCCTTTTTTTTCCTTTTAGTGTGCTATTACAGTGTTCAATGTCAACTTCATCTTCACTGTAGTTCTTATAACTGCTGCGGGGAATCGATCAGCCTGTCACGTTCTGCTCTTACGGGATAAGGTCTCCTCTGCTCATGTTCTGCTCTTACAGGATAAGGTCTCCTCTGCTCAGCACCTCGGTAGCAGGCATCGTAGAGGATAAGGGGGATTTGGTTTCTGGATTAGCTTTCTTTTGTGCTTTGTTCAAATCTTAGCAAATATTTCTGCACTCACATTGTTGAAGAGACTTCCCATGCCTTGTGTTTCCTAGAAGTCCAACCAGAGCCATCACTCTGTGCTGTGGGGGCTTAACTGTTGAGGACCTAACATGGGAACCCTTATGAACAGCCCATGTTATTGTGGCTTTGTCTCACTAAGCCAATGAGCTTTGGGTTTAGTGCATACTGTGATATATCCACATCTCAAAAAATCTGCTTCTAAGTCTGCTGCTATTAGCTGTCCTAGAGACCAAACATGTTGCACTGGCATATGGTAGTGAGCCCTCCACATCGTACCCTATGTGTGCTGATTTTTACCCTGCTATTGACCCATCATCACACATCAGTGATCGCAGTATTAAATACAGCTTCCCGCAGCAAATCCTGGGAGATTTCTGCAAGAGATTTTGCTGTTGCCTGAAGAAAATTTCTTGTTCTTTGGCTTTTAATACAGTAATTAGTAAAAAATGGAATGAGTAATATTAAGCAGCATGGTCATGCACTTGAAAGTTAGGAAATGCTACAAGCTTTCTTGGGCAACTGCAGCAACTAATCTATGCAGTCATGTCCTGCTGTCACCCTGCCCTGCTCCCACTCCTCCACCTGTCTCTCCTGCCCTGATTTTCAGCCATGCCCCACTGATGGTCATTCCCCGTTCCCCCTAGATCTCCCTCAACAAATGTCTTATCAGATCTCAGGTTTCTTCTCTTGTTTGCATCCTTTTTTGATAGTCTTTGTTCAACTAAACACATTTCTGTCCTCCATACATTTTCCTTGGTGGCTCCAGGCTTTCCACAAATCCTCAGTTAAGCCCAGCTCTCCCTGCTTTCTCCCAGTCCCCATGCATCTCTTTTTTCCCCACCACCTCCAATTGACTTCTTCCTCTAGGCTTTGTTTCCTTCTGGTTTTTGCACTTGCCTTTGCCATCATTAAATCCCAGTTACTAGGAGTGCATGGGAGCAATCACTACAAGGGGAACCTTTCCAAGTAGGAAGAAACATGCTCTCTTGCTCAAAGAAGACAATATGTGTTCTAGCTGATGAACTTTAAGACTTATTACAAGTTCAAGCGTGTTATTTGGGGCCAAAGAATCAGATAATCATATCTTGTCTTCACCAAACAAATGCAAAATATTATTTTTTGCAAAGATTTAGTTTAACTGAGTGGGCAGATTTCCATGGAATAGCAAAACTCTACAGAGCGATTATGGTGCATAGACCATATTTAACAACTTTCAAGTGGTTCCTGCATGGCCTGAGGTTGCTACAACTTTGCAGATTACTGGGAATATTGAAAAATGCCTTCACTACACCCCCTTCATGACCCTCCAATTTTACTTTCATAAACAACTCTAAATTTTGCCTGAATTTAGGGGGAGAAGGGAATAATCAACCTGAAGCAGACAATCCAGAATGAAAATTTCAGCCTGAATTATTAAACCTGAGAAAATCTTTAGCAAGCTGGAAAGGATTTTCCAGCTCAGGAGGGGCACACACCATTAATAAAGTGTGGTCCAAGGCAAAAATTATTCCTGACCTGCAAGTATTCATTTATACCAAATGTTTGCTCTTGCTTCTTCATTCATCAGATATAGCAGCAGAAATTTACATGCCGTATTTTACTGATCACCACAGATATAAGCGTTCTGATATAAGCAGTGATGTATTTTCTACTTCCGGGCTTTTCACGCCAACAGTCGTGTGTGGTCCCATATGCAAAGGGAATCAATTTATGTCAGTTATGTTCTTTTTTTCTTAATACAATCAAGCTTCATCTCTGTGCATTGTACTTTTTACAAATATTTCCAGCATTATGCGTCGCTTTACATGAATTACACTGTTTGTTTTCATGTTCTTTTTATCTTCTTCTGGGACGTGTGTGTTTCTTCCAGCATCACCCTGATGACTTAGGACCAGCTGCTTTTTCCTGCTTCTATACAGTATTGGCATCGCAAGGAGTTTTTGCTTTAGAGCTTTTTAAACACTAAAAAAACCCCAACCCAATATTGCATTTGAAACGAGCAGAAAAAGAAGCTCTAGGACACACACAAACACTCCGCCTGAAAGAAGTTCTGGTTTGCAGATAGGAAGAGATGCTTTAATGCATCTTTGAACAGAGGTGTGCAGTAATTAGAGCCAGCACCTTTGTCAGAAAGGAAAAGAAAAACAGTTTAAAATAATTAGTCTGTAGTCCTGCCAGTATGTTTTTCACATTCATAATCCAAGTGAACATGGAGAATACTCACTTCTGGATCCAGCACTGAATAATCAGATCAGTCTTCATAATGCAAAGACCAGAACAGACAGTAAAAATTAGTGCACGACTGATATGTTTGGAAGCTCTGTGATGCACTCCTGATAGTCTGGGACGCTTGACTGTAATATGAAGGAAGCAAGATCAAAAGCATGGCTATTGAGCATTTTTCAGTATTAGCAGACCATGTCTCTGTTAGACTGCAGTGCACTCTCAGAACTGTTTGGTTGTTTCCCTGTGAACCTGCATTGATTTTCTTGAAGATTGCATTAGTTCCAGTCGTAAAAGAAACTGTATCTGTTCTACAGCTGATGCAAACCTACAGCTAGCGTTTTCCTGAAGGCTGCTTTTTCATGTCAAATGTAAGAAGTCAAATACATCTGGGAGCATGCACGGCCTTATAGAAAGAACTTCTACATCAAAGGTACCAGACAGGTGGTACCACTTAGCACTGAGAGTATAGCAAGTCTAAGGTGTACTATATTACTTATTGTCTTCTCAAACTTATTCATATCTAGAAACTTCAGAAACTTCAGAAAATCCTTAAAGCCTAATTCAGTTTGTAGGTGAGTTTAATTACCAAGTGTAATTAATAAATAAATCAAACCCCCAAAACTCCGGTGGATCCCGTTGGCATCTAGAGACAAGGTTCTGCAATTTGTATGCTGGGATGAGGCAGTCTCATCCAGCTGAGGCAGGGCATCACTTTGCAAAGCCAGTTAAATGGCTGGGCTCTGGGCTCCTTTTCCATATCTGGCTTCCACCATGTCATTGAGTTTCACGAACTATAGTCTTTCTTCCTACTACTTGTTAGTTTTTATTTTTGTGCCTCCTTTTTACCTTCTTGATCTTTTTTTTCCCCTTCTTTCCATTCCGTTCTTTCCCCAGAACTTAAATTGCTTTGCAATTAAGGCTGAACAAATCTGTGATCCTGCTATAAATAACCCGGTAACTCTGATCTCTCAGAATTGAAGACAATGCCTTCCCCTGCTCCCTTCAGTCGCTCATGATGTTCAGGGGAAGAGGGGTTAATACGCTACTTCTGCTGTTCCCATCACCGCCACTCTTTGATGTTTTTTAGTACCCTGCTGAAACAAGATGCCGTTTTTTCTTGGGTAGTTCCTTACCCTCCTTTGCACAGAGGTCTGTGTTACTGAGCGGGGCTGAGCTCAGCCCGAGGGTCTGTCAGAGCAGCATGCAGAAATCCTTTCCAGAATAAGCCCATACAGGGCTGGGGGCTGCACAAACACATTCAAGGTATGGTCCCCTCCCAAAAGAGATGGGATTCTTAAAGGAAAGACATACACTGGGAGAAAAGAAGGACTTTCCCATTTTCCGGATAGGGAGAGCTGTGGCTAACCCTAAATTGCTTGTATAATGTCACAGTACAGCTGACATTTACCTTTTTATCTCCTGCTTTGCAGTTCTGCTCTTCCTCCCAGTGGTAATGGTGGAGAGATTTGCCTAAATGTTGGCGCTTGAATGTGAAAAGGTCCCATCATCTCCCTTTTTATCCAACTCGTCCCAAGGGTGAATTGCTGCGTGTCATTCCTTCTGTCGGCCCTGAGAAGGAGTGACTGGCTCAGGGTTAGGTTATGACATCCATGTAATACATCTTTAGAATTAGTTGAGAAAATTCCTCACCTAAAAGTCTCTAAAAGCTGCGAAGAGGGGATTTTAGGCTCATTGCTGTATACTAAAGTTCTGATCAGGACTGAAGACTGAGAGATACAGAAGGATATTTAATCAACAGAGGTTGAGCAAGCGATGCTAATTCCACGCAGAGCAGAATAATCCCTTGTCCGGCAAATACAAGCTTGAAACACCTGACGAGCTCTCATGGGAGCAAGCAACAAGACAATCCTGTTTCAACGCTAAGATAAACAAGGAAATTCAAATCCAGGTCTGACATAAGATCCATAAATCAACTGACGATGCCAAAGTATTATGGCAAATAATATTTCGTCTTCTGTACTGATCTGACAGCTGTGCAACTGCTTACAATGAAGAGCGTGTCACCCACAACTCTGACACATCTTGCTCTTTCTGGTTTTAATCTAAATATTGCTCCAACGTGGGGCCTGGGTTAAAATTGCAAAATTCGCAAGTTTAAAAGAGAGAGGGAAGAAATTGTTCCTAGAAGACAAATACGACACAAGGAAAACGACGTACCACCTAATGGAGTAATTTAAATGCAAATGAGGAAAAAGGTATGTGAAAATTTCTGTGAGTTTTTAAAAATAAGACTAGTTTGCCATTCATCAAAACATTGTGATGTGATTTCAGGGTAAGCCCTTCTGACGCCAAATTTCAGACCAGAGGGGTTTTTGTGTGTGTGGTTTTCGGTTTTTTAAGGCTGAGATGTCAACTGCCTCAGAATGGGGTTTTGAGAGTGAGTTGGCTGACAGCCTTAAGGACAGCAGTGGGAATTGCAACTGAGTAATTGATTTGAGATAAAATATTCATATAATCCCCAGGGAAGCAGCAGCCCAATACCCTTCTCAGCTCACATCACAGATGTCATCATTAAAGCTGGCATTGCTCAATACACACGTTGGTTTGACTGGCGTAGGACCCCTATCACATTTTTGGTTGGATTTCACCAGATTTTATTTTTTTCTCCTTTAATCCAGAAGACCCTTCAATATTGTGGCATAAGCCAGAGAGTCCTGGTTCAGAAGGACTGACTGTGTTCCCACTGAAAAAAAAAATTGGCATCCTGTAAAAACAGATGAATTGTAGCAACTCCTCTTGTGGAACAGTTAGGAGATGGCATTAGGCTGGAGTCAGAATAAAAAATTAAAGCAGCATTAAGATCATTACTATATTTTACAGGCATACACATTGCGCCATGGCTCTGGAAGTGCATCAGTGCCACATCTCAACAGGGGACTGACTTAGTAAAGGGATCGCTTCGTACCACGTTACAGAGTTCCCCTAGCCCAGTTTAAAGACAACGTCGTGAATTTTAAAAAGGCTGGGGAGAGGACAAGGCTGTTGTGATCTTGCAAAACAAGCTAATAACCCTCTAGTGAGAGAAGAGATGGGATACACGTCATGTCCAGAATGGCCGCTTGGATCGTGCTGAATTGATAATTTTTAATAATTGCTGAGCCTCACGCACTGTGCAGTAAGTGTCGGTAGCGTGGATTTGTGGAAGGGGGAAGGGAGGCTCCGTTTTCTCTGAGGTACAGCTGGAGCCTCCATCGTAAACCGGTGGAAGCTCAGTTGCCGCTGAATTTGACGAAAGATGCTGGATGCTGGTGTTGCCCCTAACAACCGTTGCTAAGAGACTTCTGCTGGCATACAGAAGGATTGAAATCGCTGCAGATTATGGCCCTATTTATCATAGTTGTATGAACAGTCTTGTTAAGAGAATGCATGACATACAAATTTAGCATGCGCACGATAGAAAGGTAACGCACGCGTCACGAGAGGAGACTGTTATAGCAGGATATTTGCGGCTTATAAATAGTCGTCTCAGCCCATACTTCCCTCTTACTGCTTTTGTGGTTTCTCATTAAAACTTTCAGGAGAGTCTATGAATTATAAAGCAGTGACTAACTGCTTAACAAATTGGCTTTTTATAGAAGAGTCTAGCAGGAGCAGGGGGATAAAAAATACTGGCAGTGCCGGTGTAACATTATTATTAGGTAGCAGCGAGTGACATATAATGTTGGCCCAATTCTCCTGCCAATTGCTGGAGCTTGGGAGAGGAGCGAGTCCCTCAGCACCAGTGTCTGATCTGGAGGATCCAGCCTCCACCAGCCTGAATCTTAACTGGCCACAAAACGAATGGCTTCTTTTCATCATTAGATCACTTTATTAGTACATTACTGTAACTCTCCTGATATAATTCACTTCCTGGGGTGAAAAGGGTTCATGCCAATACTTGTTTTGTATTTAATGGATTCATTATGCTTTTCATCATAAAATTCATCAATGTTAATTGAATGGATTANATTAGAAGAGGAATATGGGGGGGGGGGGGGGGGGGAGTGTGTCTCTATGTCTCTACTTTTTCCTTCAGCTCTTTGCTTTAACTACTGCTGAATGTTAATTCCCCTCTTCCTATTACCCTTTCCAATTTGGCTAATAAATATAATCTCTGCATTCATGTCAGGGCTCGTATGCTGTGTTAGATTGCAGGTTAATTCAAGACCAGAGAAACACTATCGATCTTTTAGTCAGGTTTTTTTTGGTGGTGTTGCTAAGGTGGGTGGGTTTTTCCTAAATGTTTTGTATTGTAGCAGAGTTTCTTGGTTAGAAAATTACGCCAACTTGTCAGAAATGACCACGCAGCCTAATTATTCCCGTCTGAGTTGTGCAGTGGTTGTTAGCACAGCTGACAACCACTTCCAGCCCTTCACGTAGGGTGTTCAGGGACAGAGGGCCAAGTACAGTTGCTGAGTGGTCTGGTTTTGGCCGGCTGTAAGTAAATTAAGACATGATTAGGTTTCTGTAGCCACTTTTCCCGCAGATAAGATAATTGAAGCTGCAGTAGCTGCCTTGGGGAGAAATGTCATACCTGCCTCACCATTTTCTTCATGTCAAGGTTGCATTTATGTCACATCTTTATAGGTCAATAAACAGCTACAAGGGAATCTCAGCTGAGAAATGTTAAAGTAATGGAACTTCCATCCTCACAGAACATTAATGCTTCTAAATAGGCTAAACCCGGTTGTTTCAAGTCTCAATTACATTTGCGCAAAGATGGGAAGATAGATCTCAGATCAATTCTTGCAAGGCAGAGAACAAAGAAGAGAGTACCCTTGGGCTAGGTTCAGTAATGAAATTAAGTGTTTTAAATGTAAGTGTTGCAACTGCCAGAGCGGTGAGACCTTTGTAATAGGAGCCTTAAGATGGCTTCGAATTTAGAAGGCTTTAAAGCTTAACTGTGCAGGGGTTTCACTATCATATGTGCACTAAGAATTGAAGGGAGCCCTGTGCCGGGTCAGCATGTGTCACGGCAGGACACAGCAGCAGGAGAGGCTGAGCCAGCCTCCATGTCCTCAGGAGACCCAGCATCCTTGCATCGGGTGAGGGTGCCTGCAGCATGAGGCCTTCTTAGGGGAACGCTGAATCCCTTATGTCTGTTGAATTGGCTCAGGAGCCGGCATGTGTCACAGGAGTGGGGTTTACAGGCGGCGGCAGAGCTGTCAGTGCTGTGCAAGGCTGTGGAGCGTGTCTACACAGCAAGTCTCTCTCTGCACCGGTGGGTGATAGTGGGATCTAAATAGTCTGGATTCCTCTGATGCACACAAAATACTGCTTGAATAAAGAGGTTGTAGCTGTTGCAGTAGAGAGACGACATCCTGGTCCTGGTGTCCTTAACTTGACAATGTATCCCGTCCTTCTCCCATCACTTCAAGTGAGCATGAAGGGATGGCTGGAGAATACGAGGTGGAGTTTGACTACAAGGAAGTGTTAATGTGCATCTGTATTTGATTTCAAATATGCGTTTATAACCTCTTCCATTTTCCACTTTTACAATAGTTATTCATGTCCTTTTCTATAGAAAGCATGAGAGTGATGTTTTGTGTAAGAACAATTCCACTGTGGGCAATTGGGAGCGTTTTTATTGTCAGAGCCAAGCAATAATCTCATGAAAAAAAGAGATATGGTGCCATAATCTTTCTTCTAACATCCAGCCAGTTCTTGTGAGAAACTCTGTTTGCAGCCATCCGTGCTGCTCGGCCTCTGGAAACACCCCAAGGTGTGTTTGAGGAGCCTCTCCCCTGCTGGGAGCTGGAGCAGACATCTGTCCTCCGCAAAAAGGAGCTTAGCTCAAACTCACCTTTGCAAGTGAGAGCAGGAGATGGTCGAGGCACAGTCAAGGGCATAGTAAATAATATTGCTTAGGTTTGCCGGGGAGCCCATAGGTGTGTCGTGCCATACTGATTCCTACATGTGCGGCATGGTTTGTGTTTAGAAGGAAGGCTGGGTTTGTCCCAAGTCTTCCAGTGCTGAGCTGTGGCAGCCCCCTCCCCAGCTGATCAGAAGGGATGAAACTGCTCCCGCGAGGAGAAAGACAACCCTGATTTGGGGCATAAGTCCACTGGGAGAGCTAAAAATTTTTCTAAGCCACCTTTCTCTGTTCCCTATAAACACTGGCTCTGTCCTGAAAGGGGGCTGCCTCTTCCTCACAAAGTGATAAATCCTGAAACCTCACAGGAGCAAATGTTACCGTCCCACAACCTCACTTGTTATCCCAGGGACATTGTAGGGGTCTGCATGCATACGTCTGCTTACGAACCTCCACGGCCCCTCCCGGCATGTCCCCTGCAGGGTTGCCCGCATCCCCTCCACCTCTGCTCAGCCTCTGCTTTTGCAGGGCAGAGATGCTTTTAACCACCCGGAGGAAGAGCCCGCAGAGGGAGCTGCGGCACACGCTTTCCCAGAGGTTTGCCCGTGTCTCTGAGCCAGGAGCACACCCAGGTCCCCCCTTTCCTTTTCCAGCAGAAGCGATGCATGTCCCACACTGGCAGCGTTGCCTTCCCGCGGCAGCAAAGCTCCGGTTTGCAAAGCCCTCCGCAGAGCCTGGCGTTGCTGCGACCGCTGCGAGCGTGGGCAGCGCAGGCATGGGGACAACCTGCCCGGGGGGACAGAGGGACTAGGGCGGGACATCCAGGGAGACAACAGCGACCGCCCCTTCTCAAACACAGCAGCGAGATTTGCCCTTGGTTTGGGGGTGCTGCTTGGCTGTACGGCTTCTTTGGGGACTCTGTCGCTCACCTATGAAATGGGTAACTAATTATAAAAAGTGAGAAGAGAATCCGGGATTAAATCACACAGGCTTCTGCCTCGTGCCTCGCTGCATCTGCCCATACATAGTCTGCGGGAGCAGCTCTTGCAGTGTCTCCCAGAGCGGACGGGCACTTGTTTTGCACAGGGTAAATGTGGGGAGCACTCTGGGTCACCCCAGAAGGTGCATTATGGCCAGCACGGGTAAATGGGAATGTATGGCAGCGAGGGAGTTCTCTGACCAAGCTGAGGCAGGTGGCTTCACTCCCAACCACTTGTTTCATCAAGCGTAAAATCAGGAGAAGATTATTTACCTTCTTTGAAAAGTGTAGTGAGGTTCTTTGCTGAAAAGAGCTGTGCAAGAGGTTGTTATTTATCTTCTGAATCTGTTTACGGGAACTTTTAATTTAACATTTCATTGCTGATGTTCAGTAATAGACTTTTTTCAGCCTGTCTTGCAAGATCTATTATCAGTGTTCACTGGACCAGATCGAAGAGAGAAATTGATGTCTTTTATTGCTTGATCTATATACGGTTTGTTACTTGAGAAGATAAAATATTCCATGCTTATTGAGAATCTGCATTATTGAGAATTGTATCAATGCTTGTTTTATGCTTATTGACATCACATTTAGACTGGCTATTTGACTGCTGTGTTGCGTTTGACCAAGCTTAACTTTGTTTCTAGGTCACAGCAATCTCTTGCCCTGATAAAAGGTAAAGGGAGGAATTCCAATTTTAAACACAAAATAATTATAATTAAATTTTTTTGAGATATGCACATCGATGCATACAAGTCTTGATATCTGCCCAGTCCGCTGGGGAGTCATTTTGACTTTGAAGTGCAGAATTGTGTTCATATTTAGTAATGAGTTCTTTTTAAAGTGAGTCTTAACGGAGGTTTGTTGATAATTATTCTGCCTCACTGATAAAGATCCGAAACACATAAGAGTTTCAAATGATTTCATAGCTGATTTATATGCACAAAGTATAATTAGGATCATGTAATTTCCTAGCCAGTTTGGTTCTCATTTGAATATAAAAAAAGTCACTTCTTAGAAAAACTTTTATACTTTGCTGTTTGACTGACACTGAAAAATCAAATACTAGTTGCAACCAAAAAAAACCATGTATGAAGTGCTGCACACTATTACCGAGTACTACCAAGATGCTGCTTTGAAGGCAGAATTATAAATTTCCTCACGGGTGCTTTTAATATACTCCCTACTACATACTATCAGAGACCTTCACAAATGTCAGTTTTATAAACACCTCCACAAGGAAGGGAAGATGCTATTACCGCCATTTTGCAGATGGGGAGCTGTGGTACAAGCGAGTATAAGGTCAAAAGTGTCCGCTCAATTTAGCTACGTTACTGGAAGCACCTACAACGTAACTTTTCAAAGCATTATACAACACGATATGTACTTGAGACACTACTAAGGCGGACCTCGATGCTCAGTATTATGCCAAATCATATTTCAGGATTTCCTCTTGATTTCAGCCTGGAGAAAGAGGAAAGCACAGTCTGTGTGGGAGCTGCAGATGAAGTGAAGTGCTCGGTGCCGTGTGGGAAGCCAGGGGCAGGGGAAGGAGCAGGGTCCAGGTATCCCCCAGGTTGTTCAACAAGACCTAATCGGGAACACTTAACAGTGGTGAGAAGGTCAGGAAAATGGCAGTTAGCTAGAATGGAGTTTTTTGTAGAAGAGGAATATATTAACAGATTTTTACATTTAGGAAGACAAAGAAAAGAACTTGTAAATGGTTTAAATAGCTGTTTGTGAAATTTTCAGATGAACAGTTTCCTTTCCACTGTGAACCGATTTTTTTGCTTGAAAATTTTTCTTCATTTTTAGTGAAGTTAAAACCCAAGCTGATACTGAAATAGTGATTGCTGCAGCTGGGGGAAAGAAGGAGTGTTTGAACTACCAGACAGCAACACTTTTTAGGAACTTGTGCCACCATCCTGGCACGAGGTGGAAAAAAAATCCAAATTTGGAACTCATGTAAGACAGGAGCTCTTGTTCAGCTCGTTGTATAACTACCCGCACTTGTGCTAAGCCTAAACCACTTTTTTCTTCCCGTACCTCTCTGCCACATTCTTTGTACACTTCCCAGAGTCAGTAAGTACACGGGCATCACCCTCCTAAGTTAGTCAGCCTCGAACCATCCTCAGCTATAGACCATCCTGCATCCTAAATGCAACAACAGTCCTCCAGGGAGAAAAAGACCAATGTAATCATGTAATGAAAGGCTGTTTCATAATGTATGAGTACCAGGTGTGGGATTGAGCCTGCCTAGTTTAAGCTCCCAATTTGTATCTATAATTTAAGTGCCTAGCAACCCAGTCCTGGGAGGGAGGGCTGAAAATCCCTGCATGATCAGCAGGGAGAAGTAGGTGCCTTTGGACATCTCCAGAGGGAGGTACAGGCCGCTGCAATCGGGTGTCTGTGGTGGGCTGGCAATGGAGCCAGCTCAGCCTCCTTTCCTTGCATTTAATGCTTAATTTTCCTCCAGGTAGTTTGCTCTTTGGGGTCGCCTGGCTGGGGCTCTGGTTCAGACACGGGTACATCACTCCTGGAGATGCAGATGTCCAGAGCTGGGCTGAGGCTGTGTTGATGTTATGCTCAAAGGCACTTCAAAATCCCACGTGGGTTATGCTCTCTCCATGCAATCACATCTCTCATTTCCCAGTTCTTGGGCACAGAGAGTCAACCAACCTGCTGCAGCCGCTCAGCCTGGGAGAGGGCGTCCAAGCAGTTTACATAAGACATCGGTAAAAGCCACAAGAAAGCAGAGGTTTATGATAAGAAAACAGATAGGATCTAAATTAAACAGTATATGCAAGAAGCTGCGCAATGGTTTGTAAAATATATTACTCAAAGAAAAGGAACGGTCTTGATGCATCTCTATCTGTGATTCTCCTCCTAACGTGTGCAGGTTAGACCGTGTGTAGAGAGACCTCAGTAACGACCCCTTCTCTGTTATTCCTAAGTCAGTGACATTTGCCTCTTTCTTAGAGGTGGATTGAAGTAATTTTTCAGTCTCTCTCCACCATGGGCCCCTTCTGGCGATAGAGGGTCTGTTGAATTAGTGTGAGTTTTGTTATGCAGCCTGTTCGACACCTCGGGTCAGATCTGAACCACGGACAGAGTGAATTTTAATTTTTCCTCCTGATCTTCCCCTTTCTTTTTTTTTCTGCAGGTCTCAGTTACGTTCAAGTCATGCTTCTACCAAGTGTCATACAGAGTCTAACGCTGCATGTACATTAACTTTACTTCTGCTTGCAGAGCGATGAACTATCATACGCGAAAGGGCTGATTTAAATTCTGCGCTATAATGGAGTGTCAGATCCATACGCTCAAAATCATGAGTCACTTCCCTGCCCTAATCACATTGGCTGAGAAATTATTTTAGCAAAAATGTTCTGTTTGTTCTGTTTGGGGTTGGATTTTATTTTTTTCATCTGCATTTTGAAATGTCGCATTTGAAGGTTTGTTCCTCAAGAAGAAAGTTTGCGAACTTTAATCTCATGTCTCCCAAAGCTCAGTTTTTCTTAAAAAAAAAAAAAAGAGCCGCAAAGCTGAAGGACCCGATGATGTTTTGGAAACACATGCAGTTCCATACTACTGTATATTTTACTAAAGAAAATGCCTAATGTATGCGGTATATAGTCCACGCTCTGTTGATGCTACTCTGTTCCATAACAGACTGTATGGAGCTATCACAGCTGTGTCAAGGACAGAAGGGCTCTCAGTTCCATGATGAGCTTTCATCTAACACATATATTAACCCAAACTCTTATTCACCAGCCCATCCTTCCGCTAATTCTTCAGTTACTGAAACCAGCATTTTCTATCATGTTTATCAGTCAAGAGCATTTCAATCTGTTGACATCCAGCCTTGATTGCCTAATGTGACCTCTGAACCCTTTGGAAAGTCCTTGACTACTTCAAATGTTATATAAAGCAAAAAAAAGGGGGAAACTGTGCACCACTTCTGTGATGAGTAGTGTAGAAAAGAGCAGAGAAAACGCAGTAACAAATGGTTTAGCATTTGCCAGCATGTGAATCAGGGGTCCTTGCCATGCTAAGTTCATGAGCATCTCTCATGTACCACTTAGGCTGAGCTAGTACACATCTTATATTATTACATCTGTGTTTTGACTTGGAAGAGATAGGATCCTCTTCTCTGTACAAGGGCAAAATTGTCTTGTAATCAGACCATTTCATAATGTCACCCTATCATAAAAATAATGAATTTTATGGTAGAGTCACAGTGTTTGATGCCTTTGGCCGTGCTTCCTTTGCAAGTAGTGTGACCCAACAGCAGCAGGTCTATAACATGAAATAGTTGGTGCTGAGGACCCCTCTTAAACACCAAAGTGATTTCAAGGCATTTACTCCAGACTAGCTCTAGCCATGTCCCATGAACCACCTGGTCCATCAATGTTTGGAGTACATTAGGTGTGTCCCTACAATGCTTCTGCAGTGTCTTTCAGTTGATGTTCATCTGGAAGGAATCCGTGTCATGTGCTGCAACACCACTCTGCAAGGTGAACCACACAGCAGTAAGTGGAGACAATCAGGAGATTCACTCCAAAAGAGCATTTCCCATGTAAAATAAAACATGGCTTTACACATACCCTTTGTTGGCAAGGTGCAGTGGTTGGTCTGCACAGAGAGAGCTAGCTCCACATTTATGCTTTATGGCAGAGCTGTAAGGGTGGTGCTTCTTTCCTTTGGCAATACCTGTGTTTCTGGTCCTCGAGCTGGTTAGAGAAGCTGCTATTTCCTCCTCAGGATCTGTCACAAGCTGGGTGGTTCATGGGTTCACAGATTAGAGTTACTAGAGCAAGGCATCACTAATCAACAGGGATTGTCCCACAAATCCCACAAAGAATGAAGTTACTCAGGTATTTAGAAACAGCCTGGAATGGGCTAGAAAAGGGAAGAGAGTCAAACCAAAGGTAGGAGAAATCACCTTGGTCGGTTGTCGTAATTGAGAAAAGCCCATGAGCTCCACCCTCTGCTCTGGCTGTGACATTGGCCATGTAGTCAGTCAAGAGGCACAAAACAGGATAAAGTTCATCAGGACTGATAAAGACCAAGGTCACCTAGGATGGCTTGACTTGTTGGCAAAATCTTCAGGCTTCTGGGAAACTTCAGCTGACCTGGGTATGGAGTAGCATCCTTTCTACATCCGCTCCAGGTGTTGGTATAGGCCTTAGCACTACCATACAGTTTTCCGTAGCCATTATGGTCCTTCAAGAGGTATGATTTCAAGAGATTTCCTAGGCTCCTTGCTTTACTCAGTCAAATTTACTGGCTGGAGGAAATAGGTTTGTTTGCAAATATATTGCTTCCACTGATCATAGTGTAAACATCAACGGACTTTTGTCAGTGTTTTACAGGAGTATGGATCTTAAAGGTATGGACATTAAAGATTGTTAAAGACATAGGGTTTGCAAGGTAAACCCTACAAGGTGCAGTATTGGGACAAATTAATAATCAGATGAAATGGACATTCAGAGTTTGGCAGCGATTTTCTAGATCAGAATTCTGCAGTGATTTTTGAGAAGAAAAAGAGAGGACTGATTATTGCACGGCTGCTTTGCTGATTCAAAGGTGAATGCACTCTCATGGATGTATCCAACCAATTTTAAGATGCCCCTGCTGTTGTTGGGCCTCAACCCCCAACCTCAGTTGTCTTAACAGATCATGTGAATGCCCCCAGATCACCTCAGTACAAACTCAGTCTGGTTTAATAACCTTTTGCCCCATAACAATCCTGAGTTAGCCAAAAGTTATTATTAATCACACGTGATGCCTCTCACTAGAAGTGATCCATGCAGCCCCAAAGATCAGCAGGCATCAGTCATCAGCAAACCACTCACACACCATGTGAAAAATGTAGCTCGTGGCCTTCTGCTCCCTGAAGAACAGTCGATATTAAAAGCAATCTCACAATATTCAGTGGTATAGACAGAGGTCAGATCAGACTGGCCCTTGCTAATGCACTGTGTCAGTATTTCTTTAGTGACCTCATCAGTCCTCTCGGAATTATCTTTCTTTAAAAGATGTCATGTCTGTCTTCGTATGAAGAAAACCTTCTGGATGAGATTAGATCTTGTGTGTTCCTGCATCTAGACAGAAGTAATATCATGGAAGAGGCAGTCTGACCCCTTTTACTCAAGGGGATTTTAACTCTGAAGCTTAGTGACACTTTAATTGCTACCTGTCCTTTAAGAGAGAGAAATACAGCTATTCTGGGGCTGTGGTTTCTGAGTGGTGTGTAAGGGAAGTACCAGGAGATGTAGATGTTAAAAAATGTTAAAAACATGTCTGCAAGCATCCAAGGTGAGATTCAAGAGCAGATGGTCTTCTGTAAGAATGAGGGATCAGCAACTGCATCACCAAGTCTACAAGTTCAGTCTTTGTTGTAGTGAGAGTGATTTTCACTCAGCTCATATTATCCATCAGAGAGCATGTATATGTGTGTTCTTAAATAAAACATGACTATGTTTCTTTAGTTTTGGTTTTGTATATTTTAAACCTGAATACTTTTCATCAGTTGGTTTGGCTTCCAGACGTTGACATTTTAACGAAACTAAATAAACTTTCTCAAACTTTCTCAAATGTATATGCAAAAATCCTCAAAAAGTTTAATTTGCCATGAATTTCATCTTTCCACAGAGTTCCAAGCTACCACTTCAATTTTGCTATCATATTCAACCTGCCAAACTCCACGCATAAATCCTGAGAGAAGATGATAGTGGGTAGGAAATAAGTTTGGAGAGGCTTAGGTCTGTTTTTTTGCCACCTGCTATTTGTTTGGGGTTTAGATTCATGCAGTTATTTTCATTGTCTCTCTTGCAACAATGAGACATTTATGTCTATAAAAGTGAGCCTTGTATTCTCTGGGGATTTCAGAAAAAAAAAAGAATTTCTGTAAGATTTGAAGTACAATGATGGAAGCTGGCAGTCCTCAAATAGTCTGAAATTACTTTAGTTTAGTCTCATTCTTCTGTATCTCCTACTCACCTACCGCCCTCCCTTAGAGTCAAGCATTATCTGTGACACTTTTGGTCTCCTCTTGACAAATGCAATCAAACTATAGAGCAGAGCAGAGATGGTAAATTAAGGTACTTAAGACAAGAGTTGATTTCAGAAAACAGCCAGAATTTTGTGTGGTTTCAGACAAAACCTACAAGTTCATAAATGCCTTTGCAGCCAGCATTGCCAGATCATTAGAGAAAAGCTGTGGTTGTGGGAGAGGACACAAATTGTTATGCTCGTATTTCTGCCATTGTATGCTTTGGATTTTCCCCCAAGAAATAGTCTGGGATCATTAATTACTGCTGATTTCCTATTCATAAGAGAGTTTCTTCATGGAAACACACACCTTCACGCCCTCTCCCACAACACATATATTGTGAAGAAATAAATTCACAAAATAGCAACTTCCTATTTCCTCCAGGCTGTCTGCTGTTGGGAATGACAGCTCTTGAGAAATCACAGAGTGCAGGCCTCCCCCACTCTCCAGCGTGTCATCCCCCTGGATCCGAGCACAGCTCTGTCCCTCACCACCCTGAAGACCAGGACATTTTGCAACCCCTCATGTTCGTATCAACTTCCGCTCCACTGATGGTCAAGAATTTGCTCTTGCAAATCTTCCGAGGATGGTGTCTGAAGTCAATGGACTTTAGATGTGCTCAGCAGGGACCCAAAGGGTTGCCGTCTCCTCCTTCAGACCCTGAAGGGGTGGCATTGCTCCTCAGGGCTGATTTGGAGGCACGCCTTACAGCAAAGGATCCATAGGAAAATCCCAGGCTTTGTTTCATGGCTCCATGAAAGTGGCTCCAAAAAAAGAGGGGTTTTTTTCCATGTTACCCAAGGGCACCACAGTCATGCTCCCTGCTATAAGAAGGTGAGACAACACCCTTGAGCAAGTTTTGAAGACCTCAGAGATTAAATATCCCCACGTGGGCACCTTAAAGGGCAAGGCAGTTTAGATACGTGTAATGAGGTGCTGTGCCCATGTTCAGGGTGGAAACTGCTGGGTAAATAGAGCCGTTGGTATGAGGCATTGTGAGCCATGGAGAGGTCCAATGCAGACCCATCATGTCATCTATTTAAGCAGGCTTGTTCATGGAAAGTGGCTTGATGATTTTGGGGAATGTTTTATACACTACGAATGTTAAATGACCCCTGATAAACAACAAAAACCTATTAACAGGCTGCTCTGAAAGTAATCAAGCTTAATTATCTCAAAATACTGGGCTTTGCCAGACTATAAAAACTCGTTATTTATTTTAAAAGTTTTGAAAACATCTGTAAGCTAAATATATTTGAATGCATATTTGTATATTTACATGCCCATATATGCAGTGATTATTCAAGGAGAATGGACTTCTGCTACTCTATTTCTGCTATTCTTTTTTTTCTTTTTTTTTGGCTCTGGTTGTATTTTCTGGCTGTGGCACTTAAACGCTTGGTGTTGGTGAAATGCATATTCTTTCCTCACATTTTTTGGCTTTTGAAGGAACATTTGTTCTCACCCTACCAAAACAAAATCCTCACCCACAGCCTACTTAAGAAGTCCTTTGATGTCTGCTTACTCAGTATAAAGATACAGGGCTCAGGATTTCAACCCTCCCCTGTTTGCCAGACCAGGCACTAATTCTCCCATCTAATAAAACTGTGTAAGAGGGCTGAGTCAAACATCACATCTAATCATTGATCAGACCATCATGATTCGCGTATATTATGTTAACACACTCATGCTCTTATTTCACTGTGAGCATCTTTTTTTTTCCTTCTTAGAAAGGAGTATCAAATGTAGCACACTTTTTGTTGGTGTTACCAAGGGTTAAGGAGTGGAATTATTTAAATTTAAAAAAAAAACCCTGAACGCTCAAATGCTGCCTTTTCCAGCTGCAGGATTTGCATATACAAAATGAAAATGCTTATCTGATAGTTCATGCTGAGTGCGGCATTGCATGCAGTCGTTAATGATCAAAATCTTTCTAATTCAGGTGTTAAATTTTAATTAAGGCACTGTGCTGATTAATACCAAATAGCACAGGGCAGGAATGACTACATTTTGCTCATGAGGGACTGGCTGCTGTGCAGATCTAGTGGTGTCAGAGCACCCTCATTAAATGTAGCTCAGCTGTGCTGCATTACCCTCCAAAATCCAGTGGTACGATTACCGTTTCTAGCCTTAAATATCAATTTGCCCTGTATTTAAGGCACCGTCCTCTGTCTTGCACAGAAGTAGCTGAACAGGTTGTCAAGCCTCATCTCTCTTTGTTGTTGTTTTTGTGAATGAGACACATTTTACTTGTTCTTAAAAGTGCACAAGATAAGGAGGAAATAGCTATCCCTGCCTTTTCCATCCTCTGGCCTTCTGATGGCAAATACTTTGCCTGAAACTACACATCTCTTGTATCACTTGCATGTATTTTGTTAGCAATGTCAATCCCAAGAAGTAGGTCAAATCAGCGTTGAAATCTGCCACCTTGACCGGCTGCTGCTCCGGGTCACCAGACTCCCAGCTCCCCTTATTTACACATCCGCTTGACCTGCCATCTAACTGGATTAAGTGATCCAATCCATCATGTTTGCGATAATCTCACTGAAGCAATTGATTGGGAAAGAGTAGATGAATGTAGTCCCATGAGCCCAACTTTGCTTTGGCTCATGGTACAGCCACTTGCTCTATGGCTGTGGCCAAACCCTTTCAAGACAGTGGATGCCAAGGCTTGTTTCCTACTCTCTTCCCAGACACTGGAGATCTTGCCAGGCTGAAAATGCTCCCTGGAAAATACTGCTCTTCATAGACCTACCATTGCTAGTCACCAAGATGCCAACCATGAGGTTGAAATGTATTTTTTTATTATATATAAAGCATGATATACTAAAGAGAAAGCTAGTCATACCTTAATCCAGACCCTGAATATCATTATGCTACCCCAATGTAATGAAATCCTTTTTGTTTCCTCATTTCCCCTAAAATGGCTTTAACACACTATTTGTTAAATTGCAAACAGATAAAACCATTTATTTAGAAAACCCAAAGCAGACAACACAGGTTCACAGCTGGTAAGAACAAGTAAAAAGAAATAAAAAATCATGACCCTGCATTTAGATTATCCCTAGTGGCTTTTCTTCTGCTTTATTATCCACACTTGGTGCTCTATCATCTTGAGATTGCATTCACTGGATAGATCTCCAAATTATTACACCCCGTTTGATTATATATCATGTATAATATATTTGATTATATAGTCTGGATCTATCACCAAAGTTCATTCAGGTTTGACTCCCCTTTGACTCCTCCTCATCCAGGGCACAGGACACTCTTGCCTTTGCCTTCATCCAGCTGCCTGTTGCCACCATCCCCTTTGGTTGTGTTCATGTCCCTTGAGCACTGGCCCAAGCAGTTCAGCCTTGCCCATAAGGACAGGAGGTGATTTTTCTGACCTAGTTTAGGACATCTAAAGATCAGACATCTAATTCTGGGCTATTCACCCTACTATCTCCCTCTAGTTGATGAAAAGTAGTAGGTGCCTCCAATAAACGGTTCACCTCATCCTACAATTGGCATCTAAGATGAGATGAGAGGCCTCTGGACACCCATGGCTATGAGGAAGCATAGTGTGGGGTGGCTACCTTAAAATTAAGCATCCTATTTTGACATGTCTGAGTTCAGATGAGAGAAATCCTTCCCATAATGACTATTTTTACTCAGACTAAGCCTAACTCACACCTTCAGGCTGGACTTGGGAAAGCTCTGTCTTGGGCATCTGAGGTCTTTCCAGAGCATATTAGGGTTTTTCCCAGAGCTAGAAGATGACTCTCCCTTTTTTTGGATGGAGTAAAGGGAAAAGAAAGTTTGAGGACCTGCCCCTTTGTCCCACTGCAGCCGTGAGTTGCAGATGTGAGGGTCTGGGAGGTCGGTCTGGGTCCCATGAGAAAGCAGGTCCCTCCCCCAGATAAACTGTAAGGTCGCATGGTGCTGTGAGGGGCTCCTTTCTGCCCCACCACATCTGCAGAGCCAGATGGCTTAACACCGCTCTGTGTTGGCACTGTAGATCAAATTCACCATCACTGAAAAAACAGTTTGCTGGAAGTCCCTGGGCCATCATCAGAGGCCATGAACTTCCTACCTGATAAGCAGCGGTGACAATCTAGGTGAGGCAGCAGCTGTACCTGACTGCTGAGTCTAAGCACACGTGACTGCAAGAGAATTAATCCCAAACAGTGAACACACATTGCATGGAGCTGATTATTCACTGCATGTAGCTGAACAGGTGGTCTGCTGTCAAGCAGAAGGACAAATGCTTTACCCCCTTAAAGGTTGGAATCCAAAAAATTGCATTTCTTTTTCTTTGGCTGCTCTGACAGAGTGAAGGGCTTTCTGAGCAACCTTGGGGGGGGTCAAAATCAGAGAATATGGAGATCCTTTGCATCCCTGATGCTTCATCCAGTGCAGAATACAACCAATGCTCGGTGTTGTGCCGGGGCAACAATGGCAGGGTGCTGTCATCCATGCAGGCAGCAGCAGGGATGGAAGAGGGCTGTGTTGCCTGTCCTGCCTTCTCCCCTCTCTACAGCAAGCACTGCACAACATGCAAGTAAATACATTTTTATCAAAAGCAAGAGGTGCTGTAAGTGCAAATGTTATGGCTGGGGGCTGG
>VZSC01002168.1:0-13626 GCA_013398225.1 Steatornis caripensis | reverse complement strand
ACCCCCCCCAAAAAAAAAAGAAAAAAAAAGAAAGCCTGCAAGGGTTTAAAATTGCAATGGCTTTTAATGTGATTCTTGTCCCAGTATTTAACTTTCATGGGTTGAAAGCAGCCAGGAGAAACTGTTAAAGGTGCAGTTAGTAGCAATTGTCAAATTGTAAATCAAATGGGAAAAGCAGAGTGGGTCAATAAAAATAAATAAAAGGGATGATCCCCTGGATAGGATGGAAAAGCCAGGCTTTTGTTAGTCTGAAAATAACCTCTTTCTCCCCCAATAATCAAGGGTATTTAATTATATAGAAAAATACAGGTGAAGTAGTAGTGAAGTGACTTAGCCTGAGATTGCTCATTGTCCAATGAACCACAGTAACTGCATAAAACCAAACTGCTACAAAACAAACAGCAAGAGAGGCTCTCCTGGTTGTGGTTCTGGGTGACTGAAACACGCCACACACAGGAGCATGTTTTCCCCACAAACCTCTTAGTAGTTCTATATGACTTCTCCCAGAGATTCAAATTTCTTAATAGTACTTACTTACCTTCTTCCTGATCAGGTAGTCTGGTAACACCACTGGAGTTCCTCTTGTCTAACTAGAGCTCCTCCAGCCCCAGTGCAAAACTTCACACGCACCCCAGGCTTTCCCTCTACAAATTCTGCACCTGTCCAAGAAGAGATGCTGGTTCATAGCTTCCTACGTACCAGGGTGAACTCCCCAAGTAATTTTTACTCCTCGGTGCAGACAGATTTGACCTCTGCCCTTTAAAGATCAAAGGTTATGGTCTGACACCATTGTACCATCTAAATTCCACTTTATTTTATCTGTTTATATGGCCACTATTTTCCACATCATTGACAAGGCACTGGATGGGTGATTTGTCACAAGGTTGACAGTTACAGACCGTAATGTGTATAAATAGCCTCTGTTTTTTAAGGTAATCAATGGAAAAATGAGGCTCAAAGTTTGAAAGGTTACGAATAAATGTATTTATTCCCGCCTTTTGCAGACGCAAGGGGCAGGGGTCTTCACTGGAAACTTTCACACAAAACATTTATTTCATGGTCCACCCATAAGCAAAGACCTCAGCTGATGTAGGGGAACAGCAGCCCTGTTGGTGACACAAGGGCTATCTTTTAATGCCAGACTTTATTTTGCTGTCACAGAGAACCATGCTTTGCAGTTGCACTACCTCTATAGGACAGGGTCTGTAATGTGTCAGGTGTATGAGGCACCCCACAACTGTGGGGCAAACAGCCATCAAGCCAGCGTACGTTGTCCACTGACAGGTGTTTACAGAGAGGAATAAGGATGTTATCATACTGCTTCCCAGCAATGAATAAATTTTCTTCGTAAGCTAAAGGTTGCAGCCGGATCTTTGTGTTTAACAGCCATGAAAGGATTTAACCACTCTAAAATTATTGATTTCCTTTATCTATTTCCTTTTGAATCACTTACACCTTGGGCTCCACAGTATCTTTTGGCAATAGATTTCAGTTTAATGACATACCGTATGAAAAGTGCTCTCTTAGGTTCATTTTAAACTAATGCTGGATGATATGGTCGCATGCCTACCAGTTCCTATGAGAAACAAACCAGTACTGTTTTTCTATGCCTCATTGCTGCACTATTTATGATTTTACAGACCTTTATCTTTAGCTCCTCTTTACCACTTTTCCAAATCCAAATGTCCTCTGTTCAGTTTCCTCCGTTTTGTGAAAGCCTTTCTACACCTTTGGTCATCTCTGCCTCTTGTCTCTCTTTCTTCTCCAGTTTTTCAAGATGAAGTCATCAAAACAACTTAAAATCTTCAAAATATGGGTGCACAGATATTTCTATAGTGACATAATGAAGTCCGCATTTTATTCTCAACCCCTTCTCTTGGATTTCCTTGTGTTCACTTTGCCTTTCTCATGACCGCTCAGATGAGCCAATGTTTTCAGGAAACTATCCACAGTGTCTCCCGCATCTCTTTCATGACTGATATCGCACTTTAAAAGCATCAATGTGTATGCATAGATAGGTTTATTTTGCCCCCACAACTCTCTTTACTCTAATTGACACTGAATTTCACCTGCCATTTGAACGCTATATAGTTCAGTGCCCCAAGACCCTCCTGTAGCCCATTACAGTTGGCTCTGGAGTTGGCTCCGCTCAATGCCTTGTGTCACATCCAAGTTGTGGCACTTGAGTGCCTGTCCTTGCTGGGGTTGGTTAGGAGCAGGGGGAATAGCAGAGGTGCCAGCACAGACACTGCCGTTGCTGTGAGTTTGGCCTCCGCTCTTCTCCAGCTCTGTATAGAGGAGGCTAGGTTTCCACAGGGGATTGGTGGAGGCTTGCTCAGTCCATAGAGGCAACAAAAGAGAAAGCAACACTTGCAGTGTATGAGCTACAAGAGGAGCTGTTATATATTACATGCGTACAGTGGGCATTTCATGGCTTCATTAAAGTCAATGGGAGCTTGCCATCTCCTTCAGCAGGGGCAGCATCAAGGGATAAAGATATTAGGGACTATTTAGGTGGTGTTTTTTCCTGAGCACCAGCTGATCCTTGCCATGACCCCCGAACTAGGTATGACTTATCAGTTCTGTTTTTCAGGAGAGGAAGCAGAAACAGAGAGTAACGCAGAGATTTCAAAGACCATGACTGTCTCTCATCTGGCCGTATGTGTCTGAGCGGAGGGAATGTGAAGCAGACTAGGGAATTCTTGGCAACCTGTGTTATGTGACTTTCCCCGTCAGCAGGTCTCTATTTCTCTCCGACTTCATGATCTCTTTTTCTCAATCTTGCAACTCCAACGCTTCACAGCAAGCTGGGAGTCTGATGGGAAAGTTGTGAGCTAACTAGGTGACAGCAGTAGTGAGACACAATTGCAGAAGCTGTAATAAGCAGTATTGATTTTGAATATACACGTGAGTAATATTGACTTGGAGAAGCTGTCTCTTAACAAGCGGAAGGACTGACTGGCTCCAAACAATGAAGAAGTGGAAGTGTCTTTCTGGAACTGGGTAAGGCAGGTTTCAGTCACAGATATGAAAACATGTGCTGTTTCCAGCATCGTTTTTCTCAGTTCTGTTGGCAGATAAAGGCATAGGAACCACAGGACTTTGTAACTGAAAGAAGGATAAAGAAAGTGTTCTAGATGGATTGGTAGAAGAAGGGGAACAATGAACAGAGAGTGTAAGCAAGTGGGGAGCGAGACATGGTCCAGTGGTGGAGAAGAGGTTGATATATGAATGATACAGAAATGTTAAAGGGAAAGAGAAGAAAGATTTTAGTGAAGTCTAGTTGTGAGAAGCTGGGAAAGACAAGCAGTGAAAACTTAGGACTGTGATTTTCCATCCATGGTTGACAAAGAGTCTGCTGTAGATCTATGGCTTATGGATGGATCCCCAGGCATGAGTCATGTCTGGATAGAACAACCCAAAATAGGATGCCCAAAATTTCTACAGGGGATTCCCTTCCTTCCCATTGACAACGTAGCAGTCTTCTCTTTTATTCAAAATGTCGCATGCCAGCAATTCCCACAATCAGTTGCACAAGATTCCCATGGTGACACCATTCCTGGAAAAGGGACACAGAGGCAATGTTTGTAGATCTCTTTAAATAATACTAACAGGCAGAAAACATGAGTGTAAACCTGTTGCTTGTGATCACGTAGCTCTCAGCAACCCATCCAAGAATCAGAGCAGACAAAGCTTGGCTAACACATGAAGACCATTAAGATCTTACCCACAAGTGTAACTCTGCCTTTGGTTGCAACAAGAAAAACGCTCACATTGAGATCAGTAATGTTCATAAATAATAAAAAACCAAAAACCCAAACATCCTCTCCCCGCTGTTTTGGACCCACACCAGCACTGCTCTGAGGTCCCTTCAGGATCAATGGAGATGTGCCATGGACTCTGTGGACTTTGAATTGGGCTAACAAGTCATGAGATATGCAATGGAAAATGGTCACATTAGCAGCCTATGCCTTGAACGAAGGCACAAATACCTTAACAGTTCCAATTTCTTGATGAGCATCTTCCACATCTTTGAGTCAAGGATCCAGCTCTTGCCTCTGAGGCTTGCTTGGGGTATGTCTTTCTCCTGGCAGACAGACATATAAATGTTTCTGTCCTGGGTAGTGTTGTAAAATAACCTCAGATCACTCACCGAAGCCCCAGAGATCACCAGTGGCCCAATGGATCTCAACATGGAACCCAGTCACCCTGATATCCCAGGGATATGTGGATTGTAATGTGTGGAGTAATGCCACAGATTCTTTGCACAGAAATAAAGAGATTGAGTTCCTTTGCATAAAATCACATAGAAAGGAAAAGTAGGGCATCTGGGAGGCAAAATCCCCCGTTTCTTACAACTCCCTAGTTATTCTTTCTGCATGGCAGCAAGAACGCTGCTGTATGCAACAGGGGTCTACTGAAATGAGGGCATTCCTTCCGCACATGCATATTCAAAGATTAAAGAGAAAGCTTTGAAATATTTTCAGAAAAGGGGTCAATTATGTAGATTTACATGGCTTGTTATTAAGGCCAAAACTCACACCGTTTTCAGAAGGGCTGGAGGATACCAAGGCAAAGTTATAAAGCCCTGAGTCCAGATTTGCCAGGAAGAAGGGAGGGAGAATCAAAACATTGTTAATTATATCCTCTCAAGAAAGAACTCATGGTGCTAGGAGTTCATCCCAAGAGGGTAATTTCAGGGCTACAAGTTGTAATATATATTATTGCTGGTCTAAGCAGGAGCAGGGAGGAACGGAGACTGTGGCACCTTCAGTAGCTTTTTGCAGGGGACTCTACTTGTGACTTAAACAGCCTGTTCTGGGGAATATTATATCCTTTCCCCAAACTATCTGCGGTCTTCAGCACCAATACAATAATGAGTAGAAAAAACACTGGTCAACAATTATTTCCTTGGAGTTTGCAAACTCTTTGACGAAGTTTCTTACAAAGGCTGTTAAGGAAACCAGAGGCATTTGATGGAAGTATAGTGTCATTGCTTTAAAAACTGGCCAGGACAGAAAAACAGAGCAGGAATGACTAGTTAGTTATTACAATGTCAAACACCTAACAAAAGGCTATCAGAGGGAACATATTAGCCATCTTTTCACGCATAAACAAAAGGCTTCATTTAGAGGAATTAAGACTATTACATTTCTTTGATATCCTACTAAAACTCCAGAAGTATTACTTTTCTCAATTAATATTGTACACATGCATAGGTTATTAGAAGGTTACTGAAAACAGGGTCTCTTGAAGTAAAGAAAAAGGCAGATTTTATAATTCCCTGTCCAGGGGTCTGGTGTATTTCCTGGGTGTGGGAAGGAAGCTGGGTCTTGGTGTGGTAAAAGTGCTTTTGCATTCATAGTTTCCACAGTGCAAACAAAAAAAAAGAATGGAGAACGGATGGGAATGATCTGATCAACACTTTATAACTGGACCAAACATTCACTGTAGGTAAAGTGTTATTGGGCTGGCAACGAAAATTTAAAATCCCAGTAGAGCAGCTTGCTGTTCCATAGCTGATCAAAAAATGATCACATAAAATCTTTTTTCGATGGAAAAGCAGATTTCAACTAAAGATTTAAAGATCATTAACAAATATCACTTCCTATGAGAAAATATCTATTTTTCTCAAGAAGATAAAACATTTGGGCCCAAATAGTGTTTTTCAGAGAAAATTGTGGCATCTTGTGATGTAGACAGCTTACATCAGATGGAAAAACATTTTCTGATCAATTTTGTAGATCCTGTTATTCCTGACTTCTTAGCACAAGTTAGCTAGGAGTACAGAAATGGTCGGATAGTGGTATATCACTTTTCTTCTAGAGATGTCAAAACTTTTCACAAAGGCGCTGACGTCTCTTTAGCATAGGAAGACTGAGGAGGAGAACTGAAGGAGGTGCCTAAAGCCAGAGTGAGACCCTGGAGGGGAACCTGCACATCCGAACTCCCCATGCAAGTGTCCAGTAAATTGTGGGATACATTATTATCAAAAGAAAATCTCTGCAATGATCTTTCAGAGTTGACAAAAAGAGGCAAAGAATAGTCACAATTAGAAAGCTGACTTTTTCTAAAGAGGAAAAGTATGAGTGTGCCCATTTATCTCAAAATTGAATTGAAGACTATACAACTCTGCGTGAGCATTGTTGTTTTCCTTTATCAGCAAGGCATTGTTTTGTTACATGAAATCTGTATGTTCAATAGATTTGATTTTCCAAGCAGCTGGGTTATCTTGTGCTGTGAAGACTCTCTCTTAATCTCAATTGCGGTGCTTTTCTCAGCGCATTTCCCAGCTGCTCAGAAACGAGCACGGTGCTTTCAACTGTCTCTTCGTGCTCTTATTAGGTGTGACAGTTTCAACAATACCCATATGTAAAAAAAATGCAGGTTTTAATTTTTTTTTAAAAAATGTAATTGTCAAAAAAATATAAGCAGAATGATGTTGCTGTTAAATAATAAAAGTCCTGCCATGATCACACACTAATGATGCATTTCCTTAAACAGATGGTTTTTTTTTTTTTAGTTCTCTCTAACACAAAACTGCAGCCAAACCTTATTTATCCACAGGAGACAAGGGAATAGAAAAGAGTTGAAACATGCAGAGTTGGGCCATAGGTGCTTTTCAAGTGATGGTGACACACAATTAGGATTAATGTCTGTATCTGATCATTTGGTTTCTAGTAAGCGTCTTTTGAGAGACTAGACTTTTTTATTCTGTCCTTATAAGCCTTTTTCATGTAAAGAAACCCTCCACTGGCTTGATGAGGTTATGATTTTAGAGAACACCTATTGGTATGACCGAAGTACCAACGCAACAGGAGAGAAAGGGGGAGCAAAACTACTTGGGAGGATGAGGTGCTTCAGTGGAAGACTTTGGTCTTAAAACGTAAGTGTTCAATGTAGAAGCAAGTGCTTAGAAAACCAAGCTGGAAACGCCTGAAAAGTAGTGTCGGCCTCACAGCTATCCTGGAGGTTGAGCATTTGCAATGAGACAGATCTCTCCAGATGCTTTCAGCACTTGCTGTGTTGACATCTCTGCTTGAGTTTGCTCTCTTTCAGCGCAAGGAAGTGTTTCGCAACCTGCCTTCTGTGAAGGCAGGACTGGTTGTTTCATTGTGCATACAGGGACAAGAATGCTAAATCATGAGATATGATAAAGTGGTGGCTGTACACAGCCTTGGTCCAGACATTTTTCTGCTTGCAGCCCTGGGAAAGAGAGCAAAGGGAAAAGAGATATGCCAAGAAGCAGGAAGCAATGCATTCAGAATGGGAGGACTAGATTTGCAAAGGTACTCACATTTGCATTTCCCACCAATAGTTACAGCATGCAAATCAAGTTCCCTTTTGCAAAGTTGCCTGGGCTGCAGTGTTCTTAATGGTTTCAGTCAACAGCTTTAAGTAAACAATGGTCTAAGTAACCTCTTAAACCAGGGTGAGTGAGAAGTCATCACACATCCTGCTCATCCAGCTCTGTGGGTGACAAAGTCCTTGGCTCGCTGGTCTAAACCCAGCAGATCCCAGACCAAGCTCCAATAAACCTATCCCTCTGTCAGGAAAACAAGACAGTGGACTCTTCTCCGGACCATAATTGCTCTCCTGTCTTTGTAACAAAATGGCTTTGACAAGGAAATCATATTTATGCAGAAGGAATTCACATTTGCTCTGGAAATGTCATCATCAAGTCTAAGCTAATGTCATTTGGATAAGAGGAGGCTACTCACATCAGCTGGAAACGTTGCTAACAAACTAAGACAGACAAGTAGGTATGAAGACTGCCTGCAGACTGTTCGGTTTGGAGTGTTTTCCTATTTTCATATTTCAACCATGTTTATGAGATATGCACTGAGTACAGAATCACCGTGGACCCTTTCAACATCTAACCAACTGAGTATTTGACCGCTGTATTTCAGAAGATGTAGTGATACTGATATTTCAGATACCTGAGGCTACAACAAGGACTGTAAAACATTTTTCTTTTCTATGTGAAATCCAGGAAAGCAGCTGATCTGCACAGTAGCCTATTCTGCTCTATTAAAGGCTTATTGGTAAAGGTCTGATCTACAGCTCAGCCCTCCTGGGCTGGGCAGCCCAGGGCAAAAGAGGCCTTCGTCTGATGTAGTTTACTGAAGTTTTCTAGCTAAATAGCTTACCAGCAAAGCATTATTTTGCAAGTGCAACTGTGTCTAAGGACTTTCCCTAGATAAGAAAAACTGATTTTTTAAAAAACAACCAAACAAACCACAAAACACAGTCAGCTACTTCTCACCAGTGATCTGAAAAATGACAGCATTTCAAGCAGAAACAGGAGGGCGGTGTTAGAATTTCTCTAGCAGCAGATTAAAGCCTTCCCCTTCTCATGGCTGTTCGCTCCTTCTGCTGTAACATACTGCTCTTCACAGGACAGATAATGTAAACTTCATTTATTCACCTTTGGGTTTTTTCCGTACATGTTTTTTCTTTCAGATGAGATTGCTTTCCTAATCCAGTATCTCCCAGATAAATAGGCACACCAGCTCTGGGGCTGGGGAAGGGATTTGGGTTCTGGGGGGCTGAGGAAAGACAGGAGCCCCTTCACTTACTGCTGCTAGATAAATCATCACATGAAACCACAGTTTGACACTAGTGCTTACAGCCTGCAGTGCTACAGGATGAGTTTTCCTTGGATGAGGTAATTTTACCTCCCATGTGGTTATTACTAGTGGGTAATAAATCCAATGATGTTTCTAAGTGACCTTTTAAAATGAGCACCACTTAATTGTCTATGGGACACTGATTTAGAGTAAATCCATATAGTCTGTACAGTTTTTTCAAAGTCCCAGGTGTTTTAGCACCTTAAATTGCGTTAAAAATAAAAAAAAAATCCTGTAATTCATTTCCAGATTACCTATGTGAGGCCCTGCAGGAATAAAAAACACCTCTGGGAGAAGCTGTAGCAACTCACTAGCACTGATTCACTCTCCATCTGAAGATGACGATGAAGACCATGGTGTAGCACCCTTGAGGGGGTGTCCCCGAGCCCAGCCACAGCATGGTCCTGGAGACCTTCTGAGGAGCACAACAGCAAGGTTGCTTCAAATGATCATGGCCGGAGAATGAGCAGTTTCAAGAGAACAAGCAGAGAGATTCATTACAGGGAAGAGGGAGGCAAAGGCAGGAACATATGCCCTGTCCTGCTCTCCGAAGGCAAATATACTTAATAGCAGTGATTAGTAACAGCAATGGGACAGCATCAGGCAAGAGTCAATGCTACAGTATCAGTGCTGGCCTTGCTGGAGACCACCGCCTTGCGAAAGGGAATGGAGTCAGCAAACATCTGAACAAAATGATTTTGGTGATTATGGGCAAGAAGTGGTTCGGTAGCGTCTCCTGAGGTTAGACCCATTGTTATTGCTATTCCATTACTATTAAGAACTTATTACTGACAATATTTCCTATAATTTATATGCTTAGGTGACTTAACCCAGGAGCAGCATCTGCCTTCTTAGCAAGACCTCACCCATACCTGATCTTACACTGGGGCCCCAGGAGAGCCAGGGACTTACATAAGCTATAAAATGTGGGATCCCCTTCAGCCCATCCCACCTTTGAACACCCGCCAGCTAGCTTTCTGCATCTTGACATGGCTTTCTGCCTGTTTTAGATCATAGAATCATAGAATCATAGAATGGTAGGGGTTGGAAGGGACCTCTAGAGATCATCTAGTCCAACCCCCCTGCTAAAGCAGGTTAGCCTAGAGCAGGTTGCACAGGAATGCATCCAGGCGGGTTTTGAATACCTCCAGAGAAGGAGACTCCACAACCTCTCTGGGCAGCCTGTTCCAGTGCTCTGTCACCCTCACAGTAAAGAAGTTCCTCCTCATGTTCAGGTGGAACTTCCTGTGTTCCAGTTTGTGCCCATTGCCCCTTGTCCTGTCGCTGGGCACCACTGAGAAGAGTCTGACCCCATCCTCTTGACACAACATCTCAACATCAAGATCAACATCTGCGACACAGACAAGGAGATGTTGCTGTTCTCTTGGACGTGCAGCATTCGCCAGGAAAAGGCAACAGAGCGGTGGGCTTCACAGCCCACTGGTGACCTGATGTCAGGACAGGCTGGGTTGTGCAAGTGGCCTCACTCCCACCTTTCCACAGTCGGCTACAAACGTAGCTGGTATTGGTACAAATGCCCCATTAACAGGTGAAGTAGGAGTGTAAGGAGCAGCTTGCTAGAGATTTTTAGTTAGGGGGAAAAAAATAATCTAAAAATGTACTTGTGCCTGGCAGGGTTGCTCTGCAGAGCTAATCCTTTGAATTTCTTTTGCATCATCCATCTGTGATTTCATGGTTAATTGACTTATCCATGCAATGTTCCTCTGAGGTATAGATTATCTCTACTTTCAGAGTGATAAAACCGAGTGCGTAGGGGTTTGCAATATAACATGCCCTAAACCATCATGGGATTACAAGGCAGGGGACAGAGTAGACCTGGGTCCCTGCTCTGCACTCCCAAAATGAGCTCCCTCCTCCCACACAAATGGGCAAAAAAATGAGCTCCACGTGGGTAGGAGCTACCATGTGCTGCTCCCAGCAGATCGCAGCATTGGCCAAAACGCTCAGGAAGGATTTGCTGGCCCTGGCCAGAACATAAAGCGTGGAGCTGCTCTCATCCCATGCATGAGCCCTGAGGCACAAGTCAGGCCAGCACTCATGGAGAAATGCCATTGCCGCCGTCACGCGGTTGGTTTTTACTTTCAGTCATCCCAGTGTCAATAACTGCACCGCAGCACCAGCTGTATTGATCGTGCTGACGCTTTGAAGATCAATGTTTGTAACAGTGCTGGCTACAGCTCTTCGTGGGGATCAAAGCTCAGTCCTCCAGTCATAAGGCTGAACTTCATCCTCCTGGAAGCTGTGGGAGACTTTTACCTGTTATGGGTTAGAGGGAGACACATAACACACACCTTGGGTTACATCTGCGTAAGTCCTGTAAGGACTGATAGAAGACAAACATCAGCCTCTTTTGAATCAATACGAGACAACAGCCATGCAACAGATTTCTGTCCTTGACTAAATTGAATTCTTTCCTAGACCTTCAATTGCATGTTTGCAGAATGATGCTGTCTTTTAAATTGTTTTTAAGAAGCAAAGTAAGGTAAAGAGGGAAGGAAAAGTAAGAAGCGGTGATGACATCGCAAAAGCAGTAGCAGATAAAAAGCAGGTGAGGAGATTCTTCAAAAAATTGGGTTTCCAGCAGACATTTCATCCAGATGATACTAAGACTTTAGTGTAAAGTGATTTAGCTGATTAACTTACTGGACTGCTGTTCATTATCTTTTCAAATACCATGCACAACAGGCAGGTTTTAGGCAACTGGTACAACTTGACTCCATCTCCTTAAACCACTATTTTTAGATTTTGCCCCACATTGTATATAATCTACCATTTTTAAAAGTTCGACTCCACCAGTTCAGTGACTGCCCTTCTTGTTGCATGTAGGATAACTCAGACAGGCCATCACAGTGTTAGGATAATGAGCAGAAACCTTTACGGGATGTTTTCACCTTTATTTCTGCCAGGATTGTGATACAGGAAACAAAAAAATGCATTTCTGTTCAGCAGCCAGGACATGCGTCAACTTATCCTAACACAGGTCAAGGGAACTGAGCCTTAGAAGTGCCAGTTCACTCCACTTACTATAAAGAAATGGTAATGAACCAGTTGAACTGGAGCCAGCCACATCACAGACATTTGAAGTTAGCTGTGACCAATCCCACCTCTGAAGATTGACCTGGCTTAGTGAATTTTGTTATTGTTTCCAGCTGAAGAAAGATTGGGGTCCCTGAATTTTAACAACATCTAATAGTGGAATGGATTCCAGCATCAAATATTAATTCAGATGTGGCTTTGATGTAAGTGGGGACTGTTGCTTAGGCTGAAAACAGACTGATGATATATATTCATTATATGTAGAAGCTCTCTTGTGCCTTGCTGGAGATGCTGCACTGGCATCATTACTTTACATCTTTATTGATATTCTGGAAGATGTATAAATGTCCCGTTAGCCCAGTAAAGATGGAGAAACGAGACAACAGGGAGACCCAGGATCAGAAACATTCTTAGAAGAACATGACTGTGGCTCGTGCAGTGATAGGAGCACCCAAAAGGGTCTAGCACCTCTGCAGGCACTTAAAGTCCCTGTCCCAAAAGGCTGAATCTAGGGGGTGAAAAGGCTTGAGAGGACCAAGAATTTAAATGAGGTAAACAGACTCAGAAAAGTAGATGAGTAGGAAAGAAAAAGGTGATCCCTGACCTCTGAGTCTCTTCAGCCCTCATCATCTGTCCAACGCCAATGAAAACTGGCTCAGACACCATCACAGCTGGAACACGCAGCGACCGATATCTGGCCAGCCAAAGGGCATCCCCAAGGAGGCTTGGAGCTCACAGAGGATGATAACCTAAGGAGGGGCTCACAGGCATCTGCTGAAGCAGGCGCATGTGTGTAGCTAGAAATATCTGTTACAGCATAAGGCAGCAACACTAGTCTGGTATCAGTCAAACACAGCTTTTATTTGGCAGGGTACGAGGGTCTCAGCTGAGCTGTAATGGGAGTAGTGTCTGTCACTTACGTCAGAAGGCAACCCTGACAGAGATAGTGATGACCCTGAGTTTACCAACAGTTCATGGGCACAAGAGGGTGACACTTATTAGGGGTTGAACAAACAAAGATGAAAAATACGTAAAATGAAAAAATGTAAGATCATCCTGGGGAAAAAAGGTATGACTTTTTTCCTGGGTCCTGTTTTCAAGTATCTGATCATGTCCTGTGAGGCATCCTGGCTCCATCAAATAAGAGGTGTGCAGGATCTACCTCAGACTCTGTCCATCCAGATGATCCTCACGCCTAGATGTTTTTTTTCATGTGGATATATCTTCTGAGAGCTGAGCATCTGCAAAATTCTCCCCCAGCCTTCACCCTCAGAGGCACCAAAACTGCACAGACATATTGAAGAGATGATCTCCGATTGCTCTTTTCATTTGGGGTTCTGATTTTCTTCAGAACTAACCCAGCCTTTAAAGAAGATTAAAGAATCTCAACACGTAATAGTATTTTGCAAGAATGCTTTTGAGCAACCCCAGATTATTATTCTTTTGTACTGTGTCAATCTCTTTCTTCCCCTTGCCCCTGTCTTCTCTTTCTGCTTTATTCCAAGCCCTGCTATTTATTCCCTCCTTGTCTCCTCTTCCCCAGACCAAAATGACCATGGTCCAGGATTTGCACAGTTGTAACAACATTATACTTCAGAGAAATGGCTATTTCTCACTTAATGCCTTGCCTGCCATGTGAGAGCTGGGTGTCCTCTCCCAATATGCACGGAGACGTGTCTGTAGAGCATCAAGTGCATTTATGAGCATTTGTAGAGTATCTGGGAGTCACCTTGCATCAGAGGTTGTGTTTTTACAGACATAAAATGGCTATAACCACGTTTCTAAGTGAGAGCATAATAGTCGTGCTTTAGCAGAGTGCTAGCTTTGGGAAACAGTGTTTAATTTGACAGAGATATTAACAGGGATGGCAGTGGAGTACTTTACACTGGGAAAACAGCTTCTGTTATCCTGTTCTGTTGATTTGTTCTTGCAAACCAAA
>VZSC01002140.1:0-13879 GCA_013398225.1 Steatornis caripensis | reverse complement strand
GGAGTGATGGCGTTTGTCTTCCCGAGTCACTGTTAGGCGCGATAGAGCCCTGTTCTCCTGGGGATGGCTGAACACCTGCCTGCTGGTGGGAAGGGGTGAAGGAATTCCTTGTGTGCCCGGCTTTTGCTTTACCTCTTATAACCATCTTTGTCTCAACCCATAAGTTTTCTCGCTTTTACTTTACTAATTCTCTCCCCTATTCCACCGGGCTGGGGGAGACAGGGGGATTGAGCGAGCAGCTGGGAGGGGCTGAGCTGCTGACTGGGGTTAAACCATGACACCAATTCATTTTGTTTGTGAACAACACTCCACCAGAACCTGTTTTCTCTGTACCAGGACCTCATTCGACTGACCGTGTGGTGCCCTGGCACTGCTTCTGGTAGCAGAGTAGACCAATGCTTATCCTCATCTCCCCAGCTACAACTTGTAAAAGGCACTGCTGACACTTAACATCCCTTAACACTGTCTCCCAAATCACCGCCTTCCCATCTGTTTTCTGTCCCATTCACAAAGATGAGAGTTCCCTTCTGCATCTGGCAATGCTCTGCCTGACGTACCGCTAATTCTTCGCCGTGGGCATGGACTGCAGGCTTGTGTTGGCCGTGGTTACCTGCCCAAGTGCTGTCCTACTGAGACCAGCAGCAGATACGTGTCTATCTGGTGTCCGTTTTGAGTGTCCCAGCGCCTGCTCCCATCTCCTCCTCGCTCATTGCCAGCTTCTGTTTCACCTGGGGTTTTCTCTCCGCGTACGTGGCCTGCTACCAAATGCTTGCTGGCTTCACCACTTCTCACTTGGTTTCCTGTTTCTCTTCCTGTTTTCTGGAAGAGAGAGATGATACTTGGCTGGAGAGGGGACAGGAGGGGACAGGAGGTGATGCCTTTGTGGACCAGCTGGAGGAGAATTCAGTCCATGAAAGGAACCAGGAGGCGATGAGTGATGGAGTTGCCATTTTTGGAGGGCTGGAGTGACACAGCAAGGATTTCCCCATCCCTTCAACTTGATCTTCCAAAACTCAAATCCATCCGTCAGAAAATGTGCTCAACCTCTAATTAACAAAGTCTTAGTAGTTTGTAGAGCACTTCCCCATACAGCCCACTCACTGCTGTATACAGATAATTTTGTCTTTATTGATTAACAACAGAAATTACTAGTCAGGGACGGTAACATTGCTTATAATGGTAAAAAAGCTGACATCATAACTTCACAGCCCTCATGAAAGTGCTCTTTAGCACTTCAGTGCTGCAGAAAAGGCAGCAGAAGAGCCGCTAAGTATGAGCTGAAGCCCAGCTAATTCAGATGACAAGCTCAGATGACATTTGCATCTGTAGCCATAGGTAGTTTGCACCAACATGCTCCCCATTCTTCTGAGGTCTTCTGGTTGAGACAGATGCTGTCTGAAAGGAGTTTTTTAATAAAATATCCAACCTATGGTTTTCTGCTCCCCTGTTCCCCAGGGCCCAGTGGCTTCTCTCACATCGTGTGCCTTGTCATACTTCCATCACTTCTTGTCATGACCTCACAATGAGGCATTCATGTTAGACGACTCAACTGGAGGCCACGTGTTGTGTCCACATGGAATGGGAGCACATCAAATCACTAGCTGGAACAGAAAACTCTCAAGTTCCTATAGAAGATGCATTCAGCATGACCAGTTTACTTGAACATGAAGTGGGTGCAGTATAGATGGAACAAAATGACATGTCATCGTTGGTGATGGCCCAGCAGTCTTTGGCACTTCTGGCCTTAATAGCTGGAGTTCATGAATCGATTAAGCGTGTATTATTAGGTGACATTGGCTGTGGTCTGGCTACATTACAACGTGCACTAGATGGTGTTTAATTAAAGTAATGCACACCAGCCCTACAAGGGTACTTAACCTGTCTTAACTCTTTCTTAAATTGGTTTTGCTTCTGTCTGCAAATTACTACATTCTAGTGTAATTGATTTAAGGAAGGGTTAAAGTGGGTTAAGTACATCTCCATTATGTGCTCTTACTGCTTTAATTAGTCCAATTTAAAATCAATCTAGAAAACTTTCACCGGCTGGTTTAGCTAATGTAGATCAGAATCTAGATATGGTGAAAGAGCAAAATAATTCATTGAGTCATCAATTCATCTCTTTTTATGGCCAGATGTCAGATGGTCTCTTTGACCTAAATTTATGTTTTTGGTAAGCCCGGGTCTGCTGGAGCATACATGTACACTGGGGCTGAAATTTCAAGTTGTTAATTTGAAAACAGCTCTTCCCACCCTGCTGCCTTAGACTCAAGCCTCGTTGGGCTTGGTCTACTTGTTTCACGCTGGTGGTGTTGCTAGCTGTGTTGGAGTCAGCAGCCTTAGTGTTAGCCTGTAACCTTCAGGACAGCCTACGCTCAACTGGTCTGCTCCAGGCCTGAGCTTTGCTCCACCAGAACACTTGCTGAAGCAAGTTTATTGCCAACAACGTGATGGCACAGTTGGCGAAGGTTGAACCTGAAGCTGCAAGCACCCTCATGGCCCTAACGCACGATGTAGAGGATGGTACTTCTAGAATAATCCACTTCTGCAGCTCTTCCCCAGCACTGCACTGGGACGCTGGTGAATCCAGAGGCAGGGAGGACCATCAGATAGCGCTCACTCTAAATTAGCCTCTCCACTGCCAGTGATAACTCAGTGCATGGACTACGAAACCTAAATGGGAAGAAGCATAGAAGATCAGGCTGAAGGACTGAGAGATCTCGTCTGTTCCACCTCCTGCCTCAAGCCAGGACTGACTATGGCAATGGCATTTCTGACATAAGGGTGACTGGCTAGAGCTAAATCTGCCAGGAAGAAGATGAAGGTGATGGGGAGGAGAAGCTGTGAGGACCACTGGGGAGAAACTCCGCAGCCCTTGTTCCCCAGGCCAGTGCTTTGGACAAGGAAATCAGGAAAATAACAGGCTGTTCTGAACCCCGGGGCAAGACAAAAATGTGATGGACATTAAGGGGAAGGCTCAGAAAACCAGGAAAACCTCATTGCTGACTACAAGAGTCCCAGAGTCAGAAGGAGAGACCAAAGCAGCACATCACAGCACAGAGACATCCTGCTGCAAACTCACCTTCCTCCGGAGCAAGAGCTGGCTGTAGCAATGTGGGAAGGAAAACCATTGAGCAAAGATGCACTTCCTTGCATTACAACACTGCCCACAATGTCAGCCAAAGTACTAAAAAAAAAAAAAAACCCAAAAAAAAGAGAAATAAAATATTGAAACAACTTCTGGACTTAAAAGGTTTGAGGGTTTTGTGTGCGACAAGGGGCAGGCACTGCTTTTGATTCGGACAGCGGGGTACAGCAGGAGCAGCTCCCTGGCACACTGTACTGCAGATGAGCAGTGCTATACCCTGGAATGCTCCTCGGCATGCAGTTGGCAAGTCCGTGTTGCCCTGAACTGATTAACTGTACCAGTATCAAGCAGTTGTAAAACACCACCGTAAACTCGGCTTGATATCTCATAACCATGGGTTCAAATAGCCACATGTGGCAGGCTCAGACGCAGGGGTTGGATCTGGCGATCCCATAAAAGCACCCTTTCTGGGTCAGGACAAAAATCTCCATAGCCCACTATCACTCTCTCGACAGCATCATTAAAAAAAAGGGCAGGCAGAGGGTGATCTTTTCCCTGTTTTTCTTGCTCAGAATTTGAGGATTTCCTGAAGCAGAGGCTGTAAATAGGCCAGCGTGCCCCAGAGCTGCTGAGGACCCTCTCCTCTATGAACAGGTCTAATCTCTTCTTAAACCCCTTTAGACTTTTCATCGGTAACGTATCTTGTGGCAAGGAGTCCCATGGTTTAATGACTGCTGAATGTGAAATTGTTTCCTTTGATGCAGTTAAAGCTGTTTCCTGCAAACTTCCTCCATGGGCTGCGTGGGCGAGAGCTGCGGCACTGCTACTGGGGCGGAGGATGCTCAAAGGGCAGGCATCGGGTCCCACGTGCTCGGTGGCTATTTAAAAAAAAAATCTGGGAGGAAAAGGAATGGGGATTTGTAAATTCATTCATCCGGCACCTGGGCCAGAGGGTGAATGAGCAGAAGGGTGAGCAGCTGCAGGGGCAGGGAGAGGTCGCCCCGTGATGCACCCATCCCTCTCNAAAAAAAATCTGGGAGGAAAAGGAATGGGGATTTGTAAATTCATTCATCCGGCACCTGGGCCAGAGGGTGAATGAGCAGAAGGGTGAGCAGCTGCAGGGGCAGGGAGAGGTCGCCCTGTGATGCACCCATCCCTCTCCAGCTGGATCATCAAAGCTGAATTTGGGGGGAAACCAGAATTTCCCAGGTCAAACTTTGCATGATTTTTCAGGTGTGTGTTTCTCCACTGAAAGCGGATAGACTGGAGAAGGAGTTGTTCCTTACAGACAGTCAATAATCACTTTGTTTAACCCAGAACTGTGGTGGGTTTGAATTCTGAGCTAAGTAAGTGTTTGGGGAAAGTAGTTCTGTGTGATTTTTATCTCTCTTCTCTCGGTGGTTGGATCGGCTTGTTCAATACACCCAGCCGAACGTTCCAGATGCAATATTTAAATCTCTTCATAAATCACATTTCTCATAGCTTTCCATCGCTGGAATGTGTCTTCTCCAACTCAAGGCTCTGGTTTTCCATCCTTAGAAGAGCTGGAAAAGCCACAGCAGTAGTTTCTCCAAGGAAATCCCTGCTCTGCCTGTTTTTCAAACTGGATGTAAAGACAACTGCATGCGCAGTGCCATGGGGACATCACTCGTGGTGCTTAACAGCTGCTCATTCACAGCCTGGCAAAGGCGCCTCAAATACAACCATCTTGTTGCATGCGTTGTCAAAGCATTTGCACTTCCAGGTGTTCAGGCAAATTTCGAGAAGATTATTTGCATGAAGAGTTATTCTTACTCTGCAGAGAGATCGCTGCAATTAACTTCCTCATTACTGGGCAGACTCATTTCTATTTATTTGTATTTATATGCATAATTGTATGCGTGCTCACAGCTGCACTGTTAGTTCAAAGCTAGATCCATGGGTCCAACACTTCTATTCTGATTTGCTCGTCAGGAATATTATTTACATTTAAATCTTTCATGAAGAGTTGAAGTTATGTATCAAAAAATGTATGTATTGCCATACATCTGTATCATTACATATTTACACACACACACACATTTGAGATAGCAGTTTGAGATAGCCTGTTATGCTTCTGCTAACAAAAAAGTAACCACGTAGAGAATTTGTATATATTAAAAATAAATAAATAAAGAGAAGGGTCTATGAGAAAGATATTTTCTAATGGCCATAAGGACAAGGGTTTGTATCCCAGCTTAGAGGCAGAGCTTTTTAAAATGGCATAGTGCAATACAAACAGCATGTAATTATCCTCACTGTATTCCTTAGCCTCAGAGCTGAGAGTCTCAGGTGCCTGACGTTTCAGGGCTGGCGCCCAGCAGAAGCCGACCATGAACTGTCACTGGAGACGTCCCCAAGTGCTCCCCATCACTCTTAGCTGCAGCCCAGAGGAAAACATGGAAGCGCAGCGTGATGAGGAGCGAGTGAATAGGTTGGAATAGGAAGAGAAAGCAAAGTCCTAGCTCCATGCAGCTAGGGATTACTTCTGAGAAGTGAGAAGAGCTCCAAATCCTGCCTGCTCATTTGTAATTTGTTGACAGCTTTACATACAATCCGTAATTGTATGCCAGCTAGAAGCAGTCTCCCTATTTCATGAGCCGTGCTGGGAAGGGGTAGATTTTATTTAAAACTATGGAGCCCCTCTCTGACACAGCCTGCCGTGCATGAGGACATCCCATGGCCACTGTGGAGGCACGGGGGACTCTGGGTCCCTGCTGTCCTGCACACACACACACACACACACAAAGGGGAAGAGAAAAAGCAACTGTCGTAGTTCCCTCCCACCCTTTGCTCCCCTCTGTCGCGCGCACGCTGCTGGCAAAGGAAGGTGATGGGTTTGGCTGGGTCTGTACAGCCTCCTGCTCATCACGGTGGAGTTTAACAGAGAGAAATCCTGCCTGAAGCATACCTGAAAGACTATTATTGAATAACATGTATATATTTGTATATTAATTATTATATGTGTTATATGCATTACAAAGTTAACGCAGCTGCTTGTGTTGGGATCCAGCCCGGCAGCAGGGCGGTGGGGGCACACAGCCCTTTCTAAAGGCACTTTCCTCCCCTCCATCTTCCCCTTCCTCCTCCCTGCTGAGCACCACCAATGGCGAGCACTAACGTAGCGCTGGCATTTAAGCCCAGCATTAAGCCAGTATCAAATCCTCATCACTTCTTTTTTTTTTTTTTTTAAAGCCTGGTTTCATCTTCCAAAACAGGTTCTGTGAGCTCCCAGCCCCGGCATGTTTTAGGTCTAGGAGGTGATTGCAGCCAGCTCTGACAAAGGGGTGGAAAGGCTCGGGTTTTGGGGGATTTAATTAATGCAAAGTGGCTAGGGCTAAATCAGCAGCGGGTGAATCAGCTGCACATCTGCAGTATCCTCAGCACATGTTGACCTGCAGCCCAAAAAAAGGAGACACACGCTATCGGGAGTGATGCCCGGGGCATGGGTAACGTGCTGAGAAGTGGTGGGAACAATGAGGATGCAGCTAGAAACATTTCAAGGTGGAGATTAGGGAAGGCACCGAGGGACCAGGGATGAGGGATATTGGGAATCCAGGACATCTCAGTCGGCGTTCTCCAGCCTCTGCTCTCCCCTCTCTGACCCACGCTGTGCAGAACAATGACAGAGCCGTGTTGACCACCATCCCTCTCTGATATTTCCAAAGTAAATCCCATGTATTGATTTTTCCCAGACAGTAAAACTTAACCTCAGGGTCTGGCATATTGTTCCAGCAACTAATTATTAACTCTCTCACCTCACACTGGGGACAAAGACCTGGCCGCCTCTGAGAGGCGACTGGACCCAGCGCCCACCCATGAAATGCAGGGGAGGGTGGAGAGGGTGGACGTTGACCCAGGTCTTGGTGCCATGCCAGCATTTGCCATTCAAATATGTGCCAGCAGGTTTTCCAAGCAGGAAAAAAAAATAATTAAAAAAAAGCCATGCCTAGGAAAGGCACATTCCTGGCAGCTCCCACCAAGGCAGAAGCCGTAAGGGTGGTGGACAGGGCAGGGGTGGCTTGGCAAGGCAATGGGTAGGAAAACCTTTCGGTCAAAACTACCAGCAGGAGGTTGGTGGTCACGGAAGTGGCCCAGGACACGGTCTAGCTCTGATACACCCCTGGCTGCAACCCAGCTTGATGTTTTGATCTCTTTTTTTTTTAAAGCCTATGGTAACTCAGGAATAGATTTCCATCTTTCCATTGGAAAGAAATCCTTTGAAGCCCAAATCATTAATTCATTCCTTCCATTCATTCATCTGTATCTTTTTCCAGCTTCCAAGCTCTTTACTACTAAATAACTGAGGTGTTTTCTCATTTTTAGTATTAGTACTCCTAGATATTCACAATCTGAGGCTCCCTGATCCCATAAGATTTCTTAAAAGTATTTGGAGTTTACTTTGTTTTCTGCCTTTAATGATCTGAGTTCATATGTTGAAGTCCTTAATGGTAATCATCACAGTAAGAAACTTCCTCTTTCAAAAAGAAAGACAAATATTTTCAAGTATCAGACCTCTGAGAGAGATTATCCATCCCATGTGACATAAACTCATGACAGTTATCACCACTGCAGCTTTTTAAAAGGAGGAAACTGTCTCAGCTGGAAAATCAAACACAAACCCTGCGCAGGTTTAGAAAATGTCATTTCCTTCGCTGCCCAGATGTTTGGGGCTAGCTGTGATTTCACAGGGCTGCCTCGGCTGCGAGGATCCCCTCAGTGGGGGGAGCCTGTTAGGAGCTCATGGGCTTGTGGAATCGCTCCAGTGGTGGGTAAAGCCACACAGCTCATATCTGTATCCAAATTCTCCCCAGGGTAATCAAGGAGGTGGTGGAAATACACACTTGTTCACACTTGAGCACACCATATTCCTGAAAGAAAACTCCAAAACTCCAAAAATCTTGTTTCTGGATGACCTGCAGCCATCAATCTTCACATCTTCAGCGTGCAACCTTCCCCGAGCCCCTGAGGTGGAGGATGTGACGCGGTACTGGGGCTGCCCACAACCACCCATCCTTACACACCTCTGAACAAAGAGCAGTCAGAGGGTGCTGAGCATAGCCTGGCGGGGCACGGGACCTGGCCGTGGCTCAGCAGAGGCTTGGGGACCCGTGCTGTGCCACACAAGAGCTCTTCAGGGCCACCGTTCCACAGGGCAGCCAAAACCAGCATCCAGGTTGCTCCTCAGATGGCACTAGGAGAAACCACACACCTCTGCGGCTTGTTCACATCAGCCCCGACCACCATCTCAGCAAATCATCTGCTAGACCCCACTCCGATGGTGAAGGAAACATACTGTGAGTGGGGAGTTTTTAGCACCTGCTGAACATTGAACAGTCGGCCAGCAAACACGCTTTGTTCCCTGTTGCATTTCAAATGCGACTCAACACTCGCATGCACACGCGGGAGGCAACACTGCTGTGCCCAGCGCATGTCTGGCTGAAAAAACTTCACAACCCTTTTACTGAAGCATGTGCAAAACCCTCAGGATGGTTTGGGTCTATGGTGGTTGTTGGGCCTACTCATCGGGAAATACTTGGACTCAGACACTGCCGCTTCTCCTAATAGCAAGAGGCTCCTGAGCTGGCGGGAGAGGAGGAACAAAAGCTCTGTAAAAGTCACAGGGGAGAAAAAAAACCCCTGTGTTGGGGAAGACCATGCCCTGTGGATTGATGGGGAGGGGGATGAACTTGCTGGCAGTGAGCTAGCAGAGCGTGTGGGGTCTATCTCAGGGATATCCCAGGCTGACGCTGGGAAACCTTGTTACTGGGGACGTTTACCATGTCCTCATGCTCGCGATCTGCATCAGAGCCTACCCAGGAAAGCATCAGCTCTGTGCAGCAGTCTGGCCCCTAATCCTCACCCAAGCCCTATAAACAACCCCAAATCAAGTTCCCATGCCATGGGGTTTGGTTCCTGGAGGGAGGTGCTTTCTGCTGTGGGGCTTTCCACACCATACAGGAGTCATCAGCTAAAGCTGAGAAAAAAATAGAAAAGTCATCTAAGCCAGCATCTTGGAAGGTGACGCTAAGTCAAGCTTGAAGTGATGAAGCGATGGGTATAAGTAGGGCTGGGGAGTCTGCTAGAAATCTAAGCTAGTGACTGATAAAAAAATCAGTCCCTGTCCCTCCCTCAGGGGCTTGGTTGCTTCCTGGGTATTTTGCCTTTTGAAAGCTTTAGTGTGAGGAGTAATTGCCCGTAAAACACTAATGAGACCGAGCGTAATTGATGTCTGGGAATTGAGTTAAACCTCTTCGGTGCCTCATCACACCTCTCTCTCCCAGAAGCAGGATTATCTGGCAGACGGAAGCTGCATTCGGATGGACTGCTTGCTTCCCAAACACGCTGTTTTTCTCATCAGAGCAGAGCAGAAGGTGATTGCAGTCTGCAGGATACTAACGTATGTAGCACCAGAAAATGTTTGTGTTCTCTGCCACACTCCCAAAGTTTGCAGAAACAGCATCACACATCCTCAAGGCTTTCTGAGCTGACCCAAAATTGAATGGCAAATGCAAGCAGCAAAGAGGCAGGAGAACCCCAAGCTCCAGGTCCTCCTTGGATCCATTGCCTTGGGGTCTGGATGGTTTTTGACGATTCCCTGTGGACAGAAGCTAGGGAAGTGGACTGAGAACCCTTATGCTAAAAGCACAGGCTGCGCTTACAGACGGCTAAAGAGCTTCTGTGCTAGGAAATGTTCTCTCTTCCTCGGACCGGCGCAGCAGAGGACTCGTGCACGATGAAAACAGAAATGCTTATGGCCTCTTCGGTCTTTCATAGGACAATACAATAAGTACAGTTTGGACAGGCTGCTTCCTAACCATAATTATTTTTTTGCCACGGTGAGAAAAATAAAGGATGACTGTGGTTTGCAGGGTGCTAAAACAAGGACTGGCTCGAAAGGGCCAGCAAGTTCTGCACAGGGCTGTCAGAGTTCACAAAAATAGCATTGCGTGTCTTTGAGGTGATCAGAATTGAAGCAGAAACGGACAGCAATTGCAGTCAGGAAAGAGGTTTATGAGCGTTTCTTTAGGAGCAGTGGCTTCTGCTGGCAAATCTCACAGCGTGCTGCAAAGTGCCTGTATTGAAGAAGTATTAACTACATTGCCTATGAGCACACCACCACCACCCCCTCCCACCCCGTGCCTGGAGGAGTGATATGATTTGTCTGAGATCATGAGAATCTGCATTCGAGCTGGGAACAGAGCCCAGATCTTGTGAGCATTACGAACATTTGCTTTACCCATGCAGCTTTTCCCTTTCACTTAGTGGAAGCTTTGAGTTGTTCCAGCTAAACTGCATTAAATCAACCTGTAACAAGACCAGAGTGGCACAGGTTGCCCAGAGAGGAGGTAGATGGAATCTATGGAATCCCTGGAAACATTCAAGGTCGAGTTGGCCGGGGCTCTGAGCAACCTGATTGAGTCGAAGATGTCCCTGCTCACGGCAGGGGGGTTGGACTAGATGGCCTTCAAAGGTCCCTGCCAGCCCAAACCATTCCATGCAGGTGAAGGCTGAGATGCTCTGCCTTGACCTGATGCTACGGCACTGCTGAGGTGATGCTGCGTCTTCAGCTGACCGGAAGCAGCCACTAAATCACGTAGCAAGAAAAATCGTGTCATTTCTGCTACTGAGCCGGAAAAAAAGTCAATGCGTACCATAGCACAAGGACGCCCATGAGGGCTTAAGTCTCCCTGCCACACTGCCCCCTGTGCAGCGCAGCACAGCTGGATGCTGCAGTGAGTTGCATTTTCCGGTCACGCACTGGGGTCATTAATTACTGGTTGGCTAGCGGCTGTCTGTATCACTGTGAAGATGAATAGTTAAGAAGTCATTTCCTTCCCCAGTGCACATAAGGGTCAACTGCCAATGGATTTTTTCTGACATAATGAAAAAAGCTTGGCAGCAACACAGTAAACACCTTAAAGATATTAAAACCAGCAGGCTTGGCTTTAATGGGAATGACAGGCCTTTACTGGTCCTTCCCCATTCTCTCTCCCCCCTTGGTACTGAACAACTCAGTGTGTTTATCCAGGATTTCTCAGCCTGTCATCCTAAACAGCTGCTGTAAATAGAGTCTGGCAGATACTTGTCTAAATTCATACAGTTTCAGACATACCAGGTCTGACAACTCTTTTTTTTTTAAGCTGCAGGAGGTTTTGCTAGGAAACCAGAGACATGCCGTAGAGCTGATGCTTTGTGTTTGTCAGATACATGTAGGACGCAGCGACTCTTAGATGATGCTTCCAACCCTGGGAAGGAACAGGCAGTGCTTTCCACATCTCCATGTTCCCCAAACCCCTCGTTCATCCGAGATGGTTCCCTCCCTCAATACGGAGATGATGGCTTGAAAGACGCATTAGCAAGTGGTGGGTGCCTTGGGTGGGTGTTTGGCTCTAGCACAGAATTTCTGACCGATCCCGACAAAGACGTTTTGTATCAATGTGCCAGGAGGGACTCACTGTCTCAAGAAAGGCAAGTTGTGTTCTTCAAAGTGACTTAAGCCCTAGGAGCATACACCTGTCACACGTTTTCCCTATTTAACTGGAGGTGGACATTTTTTCAAATGATTTATCAGGCAGTGAATAAACCCCCTCTTACCCACAAGAACCCTCCGTTAAGTTAAGCCAGACTCAGAAAAGAATTTTAGGAAAAACAAAAAATCAGAGAGAACTGCAAATGTTGACAACTGGCTGGTTTATTTTAGTCTGGTACGCATCTTTTCACATCTAAAAATCACTTCAAAAACTGTGGGTATCTTAAGTAACTCTCCTAAGCAGAAGCTCAGATGAAATCTTTGGTTGACTGCAAACAAAACGTCAGGTTTTGTTATGCTGGGAAAACTGTCTCTTGGTTTGACGTACCACGCCCTGGGGTTTGGGTGGGGGTTTTTTGGCGACCCAGCAAAGCGAAAAGCTGAAGTCAAACTGACCCTTCGGTACATCTGTGTTCCTCATGTCAATGTTTCTGCTTTGTCATCCGTAAAACCTTATTTTAAAGGATCAGTTCTCCTTGCATAGATGATGCAGTACTCAGGAGTCCAAGTCCTCTTGCACACCCCTTTCACCATGGCCAAGAAAGCTTTGCTTCCCTGGAACAACTCAGCATTTCCAGGAAGAACACTCAATCCCATTTTAAACATTTCCTTTAAAAAATACCCACAAATCCCAGGAGGACAAAACACGGGCCTTGCCTGGCTTTGTCAGACTGCGTGGAGCGAAGGCCAGCCTGCCAACTTAAATTCGCAGTCAGGGAGGCCCTGGGAAATGCAGGTCACTGTGGCACAGCCCCTTGGCCATAATGTTGGGGTTTAGCTGTGATGGATGAATCCCAGCCCAAATTTACGCTCCGTGGCCTGGCCGAGTGGATGTGCCATCGGCCATATGCTCTCCATGCTGGTTTCCCATCCCACCCCCAAAATGAACCAGCAGAGGCTCATTCCCATAAATAGCCTGAAGCGGAAACAATTTGGGCTGACAGGCATTGGCAGAAGAAAGAGGAAAAAAATTTCAGTCCCTCGAATTTGAAGCAAGGGAATTTCCCCAGACAGAAGGGAGAAGAAGCTGGGGTCAGCTCTGGCTGTTGCAACCGTCCTGATGCCAAGAAGGAGCAAGGGACCTTCTGTGGTCACAGGCCACTTGACTGAGGAAGGGAGGGACTGGTTTCAGTATCGATGGAGAGACGTACACCCCGGGCAGGGGAGGCATTTTGGCAGGGAGGGCACACCTCGCCACCGCAAAAGGGAAAGGCAGCAGCAACCCGCGTCCATCCTCAGCCTCTCTGGCAGCAGTGTGGGGCACAACCTTCCCCCTCCCCATACCACCAGCCCCACCAGCAACCTGGGCGAGCCAACATTAACCACAGGGAAGACAAGGGACAATGCTGTCATGGGCTCTTGGAGAGGGTGATCACCAACAAGCAAGGGGAAGGCTCTGAGAAAACAGCAGGGCTGGGGATTGGGACGTAGCAGGTGAGCGCGGTTAACCTGGACACAGCTAGGTCTGGTTTTGCTGGAGCTTCAGCTGCAAGAGTTGTTTGTGTAAGCCAAAGCAATGCCTGCGAAACCTCTGAAAGCAAAGGGTAAAACCAAGAGCCTGGAAGACCACTGCCTGGGAAGGACATGGCTTCAAGGGGCCAAGACAGAGACTTGAAGCCACTCAATGGCAAAGATTTGGGTCAACGAGACCCCATGGGTCAAAGTAAAAGGAGAAGATCCTGTCCCTGCTCCGACCACATGCTTTTGTCACCCAGTTGCTGCTGGCCTGTTAAGTTGGAGCACTTGCATGGGCGTTAGCTCCATCTAAGATGAGGGAAGACGAGCTTCTTCACCAATCAACCCACAACCTTGCAGTGATCTGGCGGTACCAGACATAACCAAGCAGACCTGCAGCCTGGTGGGTGGAGGAGCAGATGCATCATCAGCACCTTAAACGAGCTGTTTCAGCAACACTCTCCTGCCCAGAGCCCTGGTCCAGCCCCAAAACTTGAGGCAACGCATGAAAGCTGCTGTGTGAGCTTCAGTTACTGTAAAATTAGGTAGTGCTGCTGCCCTGTCAAAGGTTTAAGGCTGGGCTGGCTATTAAAGGGAGGAGAGTTGCTCTCTGTTAACCCTTTCCCTTCCAAGAAGGGGAAGGGAAAGAGAAAAGCAAGAGAACCTTATGGCTTGGAAGAATTAAAACAGCTTTAATTGTAACAATAATAACAAAGTGCAACAATATCAATGGGAAATAATGGAATATATATGAATATATACAAAACCAATATCGAGCTCCCCCAATG
>VZSC01002133.1:377391-411164 GCA_013398225.1 Steatornis caripensis | reverse complement strand
AAGAGAAGGCAGAGAGGGGATCTGATCAATGCTCACAAATATCTAAAGGGTGGATGTCAAGAGGACGGGGTCAGGCTCTTCTCAGTGGTGCCCAGCAACAGGACAAGGGGCAATGGGCACAAACTGGAACACAGGAAGTTCCACCTGAACATGAGGAGGAACTTCTTTCCTGTGAGGGTGACAGAGCACTGGAACAGGCTGCCCAGGGAGGTTATGGAGTCTCCTTCTCTGGAGATATTCAAAACCCGCCTGGATGCATTCCTGTGCAACCTGCTCTAGGCTAACCTGCTTTAGCAGGGGGGTTGGACTGGGGGATCTCTAAAGGTCCCTTCCAACCCCTACCATTCTATGATTCTATGAAAACGATTCATATTTTTCATCACTGAAATGAAGACAGAAGGCTTCTTCAACATAGAGACACAGGGGTGAAAAGGAATGGTGAGGAAAGTGGAGTAAAAGGAAAAATAAATGACCAGCTTGATCATTTACTTATCGTAGGCCCCATCCTGAAAAAAATTACCAGAGTGCAATTACCTAATAAAATGCATTTGTACCTGGGGATGCTAAAGCATACCAGCGAGGAGATAATTAATCCTTTGCCATTGCTTTCACTATTTTTAGGGCATCAGCCTAGAAGTGTGGGGAGGGAATGTGATTTTTTTTTCCCCATGATTTTTTTATTTCATGAAATCAATCATTACAAGTGCTATTGCTTGTAGTGTGCAGTTTTCAGAGAAGGTACTTTCATAGTAGATGAAGAAGGAAGAAATTTGTGGTTTGCAGATAATTTTGGACTCTGTTCTTTAGTTTGCAATAACAATCTTGTTCCTTCCTAGAAAAAGGGGACAAATAGCCCTTCCTATTTTAATTTGCAAGAAAAAGTAACTCTACTTTCGAGGCAGCCTCTCTTCCACAGGGAGGCATATAAGAGTTATCATTAATCTCATAACCCTTCATTTGATCTGGGCTGAGGACCAAAGTTAGTTTATGCTGTGACATTGCATCGTATAGCTCTTTAGCAGCAGAACCTTCAGAATTCCCTAAGGATGGTCTATATGCTCATCAGAAAAATGTTGGAAAAGCTATCCAGCATAGACAGAGATATTCCCTTCCTACTTGCTTTTGCATTTATTTCTTCCTGCAAGATATTTTCACAGCATGATGAAAAGAATTTAGCCAAAAGTTATTATTTAATCAGTGCATATTTCAAAGACAGATATATTATGCAGAGAATCTTATTTTATGAGTAATGTCTGTTGCCAGTACACCAAGTTTTGACTGTTCCAGTAACTTCTTAAAGCCACAAAGATTCTTTTTAAAAAATGTCTTATGTAAACAATAAAGATACGTGTTTTAGAAAATTTTTTAAATCATGTCACTTATTAGACTGCAAAACAATAAAAAAACCTAGTTTGGGCTAATGCACTTTGACGATTCAAAATATTGATATAGGACTGCTTAGCTTTGTTTTAAAAACTGCTGAAACAAATAAGGACATTACTGGTTTTTAAGGCTTAATACCATGTTGCTAGGAAATAAAAGGTCTTACTTATTTTTATCAAGGACAACCTTAATGACAGAGCTGTATTTGATGATGGAAGGACCACATATGAACTCAGCTCTTTCAGATGCCAGTATTTGGATGTGCACATTAGTCCCCAAAAGCTAACTGCAGGTCCTTGTAAAAGCTGCATCTCCCAGCATCTGCAAGCCAGAGAGCAGTCAGTGTGGAGGAGCAATATTTTTCTGCTTAAGCATAGGGTCAGGGGAACTGAGTCACTTGTGCTCATCTTGAACCCTCAGTGTGTTTAATCTACATCCTCTTTTTAATCTACGTAGTTGTAAAGACCTTCCATTGGTGCTCTGCGCCCTCCCAGAGGAAACGTTGCTTGTTTGTCTGTAGTCAAGAGGAGCCAGCAGCTGCAGCAGCGGCACCAGGGGGCATTCAAAATGCACAGTTCATATGTAATGGTACGTTTAAGCCAGATGCCTTTTCTCAACGGGTGTAGACAGACAAAAATACAAGAAATAATTGTATGTTCACGACTGGGGGTTCTCTGAACCCAATTACGTGATCAAAAAGCAACTTTTACCTGAAGTTGCACCTCAGCAGGAGCAGTAAATTATAGTAGCAGCATGGAGGAGCTCTGCTACAAAGTCTTGGAGATTTATCACTCTGCCTTGTCGTTTTCACCTTCTCCCCTCCTGAGATTACTTACATTTTTCCTTATAAACCATCAGTTATTAACTATTTCCCTCTGTCCTCCGAAGGGTCCCTCCCCCTCTACCAGAACAATGCATAGAATGATAAACTTAATAATATAATTGCTTTGTTTTATTTTAGAAAAAATGTTAATATTGTTAAAAATACTCAGAAGTGGGTATACTGCACTCAGCTGGCCTCTCCTATGCAATGAGGCCCTAGTTCTGCCATACATGCCATAGTCTGAATACCTGTCATTACCTCCAACCAGAACAACACCACCAAAAACTCAAGAAAAAGAACAGCCATGTCTTGTCCCTCTAGGGATGACTCTGCTAACAAGAGAGCTGTCAGTTCAGCCTGGATCTCATCTAAGTGATCGGTGAAGGAACTGAAACACTGTTCTTAGGGAAAATCTCTCTTCTCAGACACTAGATGCAAACAATATGGACTAACCAGTCTGCTATTGCTGTCACAGTGCCTGCAAAACACTGATGTCTTGCAGGGGTAGGAAGGTGGCAGAATGAGTCTGTTGTTAAACATGTTTCCTTTAATCACGTTTCACATTTCTTTTGCCACTTACAGATGAGTGCTGACACTCTGTGTGTTGCCATTTAGCTTCCCTTCAAGCTGCATGGAAAAAGGATCAGCCTCACTTAGAAATTTGTTTGTGCAGCTTCTGGCAGCACAAAAGCTCTAGCTTGTGTGGGATTTCACAGTGTTACTGCTATGGAAATTGGAGAAGCTAAGAAGTCTGTAGCATCCTGTGCATCCTTAGAGTGCCAGCTTAAACAAAAGTATTGATTTTGTAGGCAGGAAGAATAAGAACAAGACCAGCAGACCGCAATTTCAACATCAGCAGACATGCTGCCCCATCAAACACAACATCTTCATGATTCAGGCTTTAAAAAAGGGAACAAGTTGACATTGCACCTACAAATTTCTAGTGTTAGCAGGTAGGTATAGTTTGAGGACATATATTGACAACATGCAAATTTTGGTGAGGCAAGTATATTCAATCTATCTGACTTCAGAAATCTTACCTTGATTTTGTTGATAAGGTATTTTGTAGGAAAAAAAACCACATGAAGATTAAAAAAATGAAACAGCTTTTATTTGAAGAATAACATGATACAAATGCACCATTAAATGAACAAACAAGTATAATTGCATTTTGGGCCAGATCCTAAGCTGTTATGAATTGGCAGAAATCCCTCAACTTCAGTATTCATTGGTACGCTGTCAGTTCTACATCCCAGGACTTGGTTTCAACATGCAGAATAGCAACAGAATAAAATCTTCTTATCTGAACTGTTGTTTCATCAAAGCATTTTCTTTTTTGCAGTTTTACCTAGTTTACACAGAGCAACTGGAAGTCTACAATGTTTCTGTTTTCAAGGTCCTGAAGTCCAAGTAAATCCCTGTTATCTTATCTCTGGATGCTTCTGCAGGATTAGTGCCAGCTGGGGCTGGGGGGTAGGAAAGGAACTTTGAAATAGGAAGATTTTAAGGTCTCTGGATCTGCACCTGATCATACTGTAATTATCAGTTAAGAAATCTGCGACATAGTTTTACCAATGTACAAGAGAATATACAAGAAGGTGTGAATATATGGTGTGTCTTTTTAGTTAGGTGGTTGTTAATCTTACAAAAAAAACCAAACCAAAAACGTCAAAAAAACAGAAGTACAATTGCTCAAATAAAAATACCCAAAAACAAACCAAAAAGAAAGACACAATCAAACCCAAAGCAAGCAACCTTACAGGGAACAAATCACCAAAACACTCTTGGGAGACACCAAGTACTCATAGAATCTGTTTGCTGATAGAAGATATTGATGTCTGCTTCTGTACCTGTTGTATCAGAGTTAGGGAAGATGACAGAGGCAAGCCTGGGCTGTGGAGGAGTGGAGAACTGTTTTGGTTTTCCATTAAACAATGCCACGGGCAAAGTCTCACAAGCCAATGTAAGCAACCAGGTGGGTGAGCCATAGCTGTCCTCCTGAGAATTCCAATACCAACCAAAGAAGAAACTCTTAGAAACAGCAAAATAAATATTTTTTACAAAATAATCCATTCATTGGTATATTTTAATACTTTTTCTTCAAGATTTTGCTTTGTTTTTTATCATTGACACCCATAATTAACTTATACTCATTCTGGAGACATGTTGTCCTAGGGTTGTTCCTGTAAAGTAAACATAACTTCTCTAATAACTTAGCATTTTGCAAATGGGAAAGATTGTCTCCTTAGGCATTGATTTCTATCATGGTACCTGTATGTGAAACAAATAAACAAAATAATCAAGAAAAAAATGTGAGCCTGGTTTCTTTTCTGAAGTACACTGTGGTGTACTCTCTTTTGGCACATTATGTCACTACTAATGATAACAAAATCATTTTACTTTTGTAATAAAGAAAAGAATAGGCTTTTCTTTATCATAATAATTTTCTATGAAAGCAACTTTGATTTTATTTTGTGTACATGAAAGGAATTCAAGTGATTGTAGAAAGACAAGATACAAGCTGTCGTTATGTGCATTCGAAACAAATGTAATAGTGGGACTAAAATTGACATTCTCCTCAAACTGTGTTTGGAAACTGTACTGCTTAGAGATATTGTATAACAGCCCAAATTTCTTTAGAATATGTTTTGATAAGGGCTTATATTGTATGATTTTTGTCAAGGTGTGCAAGTCCATTGTGCCCCTATGAAATTTGAAGTCTATGAAAAAAGCAAAAAAGTGAATTGAAAGACAGGTTATCCTCTATCTGTAGTCTCATTCTTGTTCATTGAGAAACTTGGGGGAAAATCTAATAATATACCCATCATCTTTCAGGGAGTTGCCCAGTAATTCTATAAAGCATTTGATCTGATCTAGTTCCAGAACACAGTACTTTATAGAAGACTTGTAAGATCCATTCAAAGCTGTCAACTAGTCAGACTTTAACCAGAGCATAGGTATAGAGGGAGAAGTGGGTAGGGCATTTAAGACTTCAGTGATCTGACATCTTAGCCACTTAGGAAAAGGGAGCAGCAGCTAAATTCTTACTTCTGTCTGTCCCAAGACTGTAAAATGTTGAAATCTGCATTACTAGTTGTAAATATTGCACTCAGATATTTTAAGGGATAACAGATGAATGGAAGAAAACAAAAGAAAAAGGCAAAACAGTAATGAAATAGTGTAGCAATACATATATCGTGTTCAGGGAAGACAGAAGTGAAGGTAAAAGTAGTAGGATCCTATGACATATTAAGCTTTAATAAAACCTGAACACATAACATGAATAAAACAGAAGACAGTTTTAAATCTCTTTAGGGAAGGATAGTAAAGGAGTATAGCTGTAGAAATATCTTATAAACTCCTATTTGTGACAGAAAACTGAAATATTACAAGAAATACTAATAGCCCTGAGAGCCCTCCTTATTATGGTTGATTTTATCTTCTAAAGATACATATTCCAGAAGAAATGCTACTAATAAAAATAGTGCTGAATGTGATAACAGGCAAATTTAATCTCCAAATTTGCATAGATTCAAAGAAGAGGTTGTCACAAGGGAAGTGAATTTGGAGAAGCTGTGATTTAGTGGAAACATTAGGGAAAGGATGGGGAGCTGATTAAAGAAGAAACTTTAGTGTTTCTGAGATGTGCTGGAAAGGAAATAACCAAGAAGTAGAGATATTACAGTTGCCCAGAAATTTGTATTTAATTAGAGGTTTTTAAGTATTTCAGTCAGTGAGCTGGATGCATAAACATGTTTGCGCCAATGAATTTAGCTGATGATACGTAGTTTGGGATAATTCTTAGAACAGAAATTATTTAAAACATAAAAAAGATGGAGTGAAAGTTCAGTGGTATAAAATTCAAGGTTGTATATTTGAAACCAGTAACAAAAACCTCTACTATGAGTTTACATCTTAGAACAGACTACAGTTTAGTTCTATTACTTTATCACACAATAAGTGCCTTTACATTGTGTAATTCAGCACTGGAACAAGATATAGTCTGACTCAAGTATGGGAACGAAGATATAATATTTTTTTAATCTTTTCTATTCAGGCATGAAAAGTACATTGCTACTTTCTTATAAGTACAATGAAATATTCTTCATTTATCTCTTTTCTTCAGGCTACTGGAAAAGAGCTGATTTTAGAGACGTGCCAGTAAACCAGCATGCAATTCCTTTCTCTCTAGCTGAATAGTCAAGACTGCATCCTACTAATAGTCCACTGTCATACTGATAGGACTCGTACAGTTTTGCCATTTTTAGTCTCCATTGATGACTCTTTAGATATGTTATGCCATTTTTTTTGGTTTTAACTTCCTTCTATAGCCATAAAAACAATATTTAAGCCAACTGTAAGCTTCATCAGGAATAACCACCTTCTCAGTGCTACCTATCTCATTATTCTTTTTCTTAGTCTTCATTTTGGCCCAATAATTTTATATTTTTTGCAAGAACAGCAAATATAAACACCTCTTGAGTGCCACACTGATTCTACTCCTGCACATATAAGTCATTACATACATATACACACACAGAGAAACAATTTCAGTGTAATTTGTGTATTAGTGCACTTAGTCGAAATTATTTATCGTGCACTGTCAGGTAGTAGGAAGCTGACTTGGTACACCGGTTCGTCAAGGCCAGTACCTTAGGGCTCTTGCCATCGAGACAGCTATTAAAATAATACAATATGCAACAATAATTAATGGAACAGGAACTATAAGAGGTTTTTTCTTTGTTATCCTCTCCCATTTCCAAAAATGTTGAAGGGAAGAAAAGTTAATGAGGAAAGGAGAGGTTGGTTATCTTCAAGCAGTATATGACTCTTACTATTCTTTATTTTAAGTCTGAATAATAATTATTTTCCCCCCTGTTTTCCTGATTCATCTTTTTGTGCCAGCCTGGTTCCAACAGAAATATGAGGAATGTAAGTATGAAAACAGGCATATTATCATTGGAGTTTACAGGCAGTAAAGAAGATGGGGCCAGACTCTTCTCGTTGGTATCCAGTTAAAGGACAAGAGATATACAAAACCCAACTGGACATGGCCCTGAGCAGGCTGTTGTAGCTGACCCTGTTCTGAGCAGGAGGGTTGGACTATATGATCTCTGGAGTTACTTTCCAGTCTCAGCACTTCTGTGATTCTGTGATGCTGTGTTCAGCATCATTTTGCCTGAACAAGTGAAAGTTGTCAAGATCTGCTTCTCCATTTTATGCTTCTCATTATTTTTTCCTCCCTGTTACTTCTGCTAGCGAAGCATAATAGCTGGCGTGAGATTCTGAAAAGAAATATAAATCATGTGGCATGTGATACTATAATTGTATTTAAAGGGATAATTGACACAATGTAAATAATCTCTATCTTATTAGCTATTTCCTAACAACATTTATGCAGAATCTTACAAACTGTAAGTTACAATTTGTTGCTTGGAAATAAAAAAAAAAAAATGTCAAAAATAAGTCTGTGAGTTATTTATAACAAATATTTTATTGGAATTAAACTTCTTTATAGCTAGAAAAAAAAATTACAACACTTAATAACCGTTCAAGTTTAATAAACGTTACAGCCCAAAATTTGCTAAAATAAGTTTTTCAGTTGCTTTCTGAGATTCCACATAGTGCAATATTGTGATTGCATTTCATTTACAAACACAGACAGTTCTGAAGTGTCTTATTCCGCATGTCAACTCAGCTGATTTCTCACCTACACTTCATTGTTTCTGCCATATAATGTCATTTTTATGATTTTGCTTAAAGTAATAGCTATGGTTGGATAACAAGAGAACATGGTGTTTTCCACCTCGGCTAATTGTATTTTTTACTTTGAAAATAGACAAGAATATTTTACTATAATTTTTAGCTGAATAACTTGTATAGAGCAATATCTATAAATTGCATGCAAGATTCTAGATATGAATAGTTAATGCACAATATTTATTTTTATAGTTAACTTATTTTTTAAACCAAGGGAGATGTTCATTTTCAGACTACATTAGTCCCATTTGTCTCTGTGATGTCCTTAATGTTATAAGATGTTACAGCAACATTACTGGCTCCTGCAGGCCTGTATCAGCCTTTAGCTACTCAAGCGCATTATTAGATTGTCAAGATAATTCAGACATCTCATATAAAAGGAGCCAACCCACCGGCTCCAGCTCTTTGTAAATTTATTTGCTTGATTTAATAGCTTTACATTTATTGAGTGTTCTTTTTTCTTTTTGAGTACACATACACTATTTGGAGAATCTTGTTTGAGACTGCTAAAAATATTAAGAAAGGTAGGACTAAGAAAAAATTCTTGCTATTGTCATACAGTGCTCCTCTGATAAATCACTGCACAACATTTGAATGAAGAAAAAAAGTTGTAGAATATTTTTGAAACAAAAATAGTTAGAGAATTATTTTGAGGTGACTTTTCCAACTGATATAACTCAGCATAGGGCATTTTGAATTTTTGAGGAAAGTTGCCCGCTTCTCATAGGATTTAATACTATGTAAGCTTTTTGGAATGTGCTAGTTAATTTATGTTTGAAAAAGAGAAGATATTTGAAAGAAAGAAATTCAGGACAAATCTGGTTGTGGATGAGTAGACAGAGGAAGGATGGAATCTTTTCAAAGTGTCTTCTCTGATATAATAACATATTTTTGAATAAGTCACTTTGACCCACACTCTGCAAAAACACTTTTTTATTTATGCAGCAAAGAATAACAAGAGTTAATCACCAAAGCCCAAAGACAGAAAGGTTATAATCAGTAGAATACCTTATATAAACACATGAAGGTGAACCAGGCCATCTCAAAGGCAAAGCAGTTAAGTTTTTCATTGGAATTCAGGGCATTTTCCCTTCTCAAACCTTCTCACTAAACCAAATCAGATAACGAAAAAAATAGAAAGCGTAGTAAGTCAGTAAACTTCAGTTCATTGAGGGAAAATGAACTAATTTTCAAATATATTATTCTTGGGAGCTTCTGTGCACCCATACACTCATACACAACTGCATATATTGCAAATAAGGCATATGAAATACTATTTTCTATCAAAAAAAGGATTAGCTTTTTTGTGGTTGTTGTAACAGCTTTTGGTAGCAAATTATTGAAAGTGAGTAAGTCTCTTAGGGATGGATGTATATTTGTGTATTTTGCCTAATATATGTGAGCCTACTATATAAAAGGCAGAACTGTATACAAATTAGCTATATGTTACATATTAGACAGACCTATATACAAATTAATAATAGAAGAGAAGTACTTCTTCACCTTCCAAACCTCATCCAATTCTAACTACTGTAATGATGAACAGATTGATCATGGAACAGAACTGAGTAGATACCCTAAATACATCTAGCTTCAGCATCTGGAACTGAAGTCAGTGAGTTAATAAATGGGCTGGTCTCAGGAGAAGATGAATGTTCCCAGAATTTTAAAAAACATTGAGAGATCACTAAGTGTAACTGGATAAGACAAAGCAAAATTATCTTCAAAGAACTGAAACATTTTCTGGGCATTAGTAAAATACTCTGCATTTTCGTAATTTCCCCATACTACCTAGATGCAACATATATTAAAAAAAAAGAGGCTAAAATATAGTAAATAATAATGCCAATATTTTGGCTATGTTTCTGCCCCTTAGGTACTCTGTCCATGTATGATTTTCTAAGCAGTTTTTTTTTTTTCTTTTTGTTGGGTTTTTTTAGATGGGGTGTGGGATTATGACAATAATCATTCAAAATCTCTGTAACTTCAAAATATCTTTACTAGAAATTTTTCCATGTCAGCCCCTGCTGAGCCCACACCTACTATCACATATTCTTTGTCTACATCTGTCAATTGCTGACACTGAGTGTGTTAGCATTTGTGTTAGGAATACATGAGTTTGCAAAGACTTTGCTTTACTGAAATGATTAAGCACACTATTATTCCTTAAAAATCAGAAACCTTTCGCTTAAATGGAGAAGAAAGTTTGAAGAAAAGCAAGAAGAAGGAATAGAGGGAAAGAAGGGGAAAGGAAATAGATCACATGCAGAAGCATGTTTTTGGTTTTGTGACCCCATATCCAAATCATTGTGCTGATTTGTAACAAGCTGTCAGCTAGCTGTTAATTTGCCTACTATTTTACAGGTGACACTTACTAGTTGAACAGACAGAGTTGACAGAGTTGAACAAATTTTACTAATGGTGGTTTTTCCTAAAGTTGAGTAAAGAATTTGCAGAGAGTAACACACTTATGAAGTTCCAGTCTTTTTTGTAACGGAATACCTGCAGGTGGATGTAGAACTCCATGTGCATGTATTTTCACTTGTAATCTATGTCTTTGGTCAGGTTTTATTTCATTTTGATTTTCTTACAGTAATTCTTTCAAAAGCCAATGACAAGAAAACAATGTTTCAGTAGCCGAACATATCATTTCATCCAAGCTGATCCAGATAGTTTATGTTGTAGCATTTATGATTCAGGAACTACTACGTTGACTTTCTTTGAAACAATATGAAAAATTACAACATTTTACTTAGTTTAAGTCTTCCCCCAGTTCCCCCCCCCCAATCCCAACATTTTCACACTCTTTAGTGTATTATCATCCTACCTATGGCACAAAGAAGAAACTAGGTTTTCTGTCTCTAGCTTTGGCATTTAATTTGAACAATTTAATTCATTGCTAAAGTGACTTAGTAAATCTAGTAATCTAGACTTAGTTGCAGCCATCTAAAACCAATGTGAATTTATTTTAAAAGAATATCAGTGAAGAGTTCGGGGAAGAAGAAAAGTTATAATACCTAAACAAGGAGAAAAAACCAGCATCACTTGCAGTAAACATCTTTTCAGGCTGATAGCAACGTAACAGCTTGAACATCTCTTCTCAGTAGCAGGTGTTTCAGCAAGAAGTGATATTTGTTTGGGAACACGTGAGCCAAGGGAATGATGCTGCTAGGAATAAGACACAAAAAAAAAATTACTAGAAAGTATGAGTTTATTAAGACTGTAAATGAAGACATTAAAAATGTATAGATGTTAGTTTACACTTCCTTTTCTACATTATATAAAATGTTACAGATTCAAAAGTAAACCCTAACATAATGTCATTTCCTGATGCAAGAACTCAAGATCATCAGACCTGTGATACAAACAAAACTTTGCCTTCAAAAGAAGATTTAAAAAGAACCACATGCAATCAAGCAGGAAAAAACTACCTGTAAAGCAATGTAAATTGCAGCCAATGCAAACTGCAATTCATCTTGTCCTAGCCATTCTACTGGCTGACTTCTCTGCATCTGCAAAAAAAAAAAAAAAATAGCTTGTCAGGATTCTGTGCCTGGATGCTTAGTAGGGCTGAAGTGATGTAATTTTACCAGAGGGGGCACGTCCATCAAGCAGGAAGGGGAAGCTTCCTTTCACTGTGAAACTGCATTATGTATTGTCAAAAAACATGAAGAGTAGTTATTTTCACATCATCATTGCAACTTCGGTGTTTCATCTTCCAGTCAGAATTTTTTCCCTCACAGATAGTGATGGAGGTTGTACTAAAAGACTAAAACCAGAGACAGATATAAACTATCTATTCAGTGCATATTTTACAGCTTAGAAGATCTAAGGTGGGCCAGGCAGATATCAGCTGATAATAATGTAGAAAATCATATCAGTGATAGAAGTATGTGTGATGAAAAGTTTTCTCTAGATAATGCAAAAAGAGGTCTACCTGGTACTTCATATTTTTTGCAATATTAATTATGCTTTTTCCAAGGAATGTGAGTGAAATTTGCAAGTACAAATGCATGCAGAGGACGTGATAGCTTTCTTATGATGCTCAAAACTCTTTAGGAGATAGAAAGTGTTTATTTTTAGAGGAGGCGAGAGTGACTGGTCATTGCAGCAAACTATGAGAGAAAGTGGAGGATTTTTGATGCCTTTAAGTCAATTTGGTTCCTTTCTGAAAGAAGCGTTTTATCCAAACACCTATTAGAAGATTCAATGGCAAATAAATGGGTCACATAATACAGCTTATGCTATGCAAGAGGCAAATGAAATTCCCTAATGGTCTCTTCTGGCCTTAATATCTGAGGGCCTGTTAATAAATTACATGGAAAGATTTAAAAATTCAGAAGAGTAATTTGTCGAGTACACACAGATAAGCAAGCATAGAGATCATTATCCTTTTTGTTATTCTAAAAGTGGTTTGACAGTTGTGCCTGATCTTCCTTGGTAGAAATCTTCCCGTGCTGCCCAATCTGATATTGTGCACCATTGTTGTGTATGGGATCTTTGAATTTAGAACAGAAATATGAAAACTTATCAACGTTAGACAGAGCTCATCATTCCACACCTTCAGACAAAAGTTTGTGTAGCCTTGATTTCGAAAGGAATGACGTTTTAAGATAGGAAGTAATTAATATCTTATGGATGAAGCTACAACAGAGGCTCATAAAATTGGCTGGTGAGTTTCTCTTCTCCATTAAACTTATGCACCATTTTACATGGATAACAATTAATGACTCAGTGCATTCCAAAATGAACAGCATTTTAGTTAATATACTTATTCCAGAATTTTTACTTCATCAGATATTTCTTCTATACTTTAATATCACATTTTTGTAGACAATTTTTAAAGAAATGTAATTTGTGTGTTTCTTCCACACCGTTCTGTCATACCTACCATAAATTCTAGATGAACAACAGTTGTTCATAAATCTTTACATAAAAAAGCTACATTTCAGAATAATCAATTGTAGCATTTATTGCCAATAGTCAATAGAAATGTTAATACCTGTTATTTAAGAGTGAGAATAGATTTAATTAGAGAACTTAGGCAGCATAAATAACAGAGTCTTAGCAGGAGAGGGGGTGAGATTGAAACCTGACTCCTCAGTCTCTTCAGATGGTGAAAAAACGTAGTTCTACTGTTGTTAAATTTCTCATTTGGAGGCCTTTCTATAAATTGATGACATTTTATATATCAAATTACAAAATAATTTGCACTAAATTTGAGTTAATTCTATGTCCATTTTTAGGAAGCAGGATCATGGATGTTTGTAAATGATACTATAACAGCTAAAAAAAATTTCAGCTAACATAAGATGGAAGGGTTATTTTGCTGGAAAAAACTATTCCATTGCTACAAATTATGGAGCTGCAAGTAAAAGCGGTACTCTACTAGGAACACAACATTCTAGTAATATGCTTGTTTTTACCAATTTCTGTATGTATCTATTTATTTATTTATTTATTGTCATAATTCACATTCATAAAATATATTTTTGTGTCTTCTTTCTGCTACCATCTGGCTCAATATTGACCAGAACATTAATTTTCAAAGAAGTTGGAAAAATAACCTAAAAATAATCTACTCATTCCCTGGTTTCTCTACAAGGACTTAAATAGATGTAACTACTATAGTTGTAGTTGTAACTGTAATTTCTCTATCTATTTAGACTTTTATATAATTTATTGAAGATTATTACTCTTGAACGTTAGTATGTTCTGAAAAAATCTATATTACATGGAAATTAACTGTTCTATAATCAATGTTTAAGCCAAATCAGATGAATAAATTCAAAAAAAAAGCAGACCCATTACATTAGAATTTACATATCCTCTATTCTGGAGATCAAAATCAGCTCCAGAAGCTGTTAACCACTAAGAAAAATTGCTTTTCGTAGGCAGTCAGTTCTTTTAATTGAGTTTACATGGAGAACAGGGCAACTTGGTGGTTTATAATAGGACTCTAAAGTTAGGTAATGTTAATATCCAATATATTTGTGGCAGATGCGCCCACTCTGACAAAGACCTGACAAAGACCAGAGCTTTCCAAGGACCTGATGAAGATCGAGGCTTTCCGGCTGTTGAAACCTGATTACCTTGCTTTTTCGTGCACTTATAGTGGCTGTTGCCAGGCCCACAGTCCCTGGAGGATGGGGCCCCCAGCCCATCAGGACTGACCACAGTTCAGACTCAACTAGGTTATAAACAGAGCCCCACTGGAAAGCAGAGTGGAGCTGGTCCTCCTCAGAACAGTGGGTCTGCAATTGGGGACTCTCCCCTTGGGTCAGGATGCTGCCCAAGGTAACTTTCCTGGGACTGAGAACCCTCATCTTATAGGTAAGTGATTGCACATTTTGGGTCATCATTCTAAAGGGTTGTTCATGAAAACTTAAGAATTCTTAAGATGACTGTGTAGTATTATTCCAATCTGACATCCAAACTTGTGGTTTACTATCGTTTGTTGGAGCGCTAAATAATTTTGCTTAGAATAAATCTCATTTTGAGCACCTGTCCTGCCTAATTTGTGTCTCCATATTTCATATTATTTTAATGACATTCCACACCAAGACCCTACAGAAACCATTATATTTCAGTATAGGATTGCTGCTAGCATCAGGAGAGAATTCAATTTTATTTTAGTTTTAGAATAGAAAAATGTAGATTGGAAGCCACTTCTGGAGATCATCTAGTCCAGCTCCTCACTCATAAAAGTAATGTAGCACATGTTACTAGGGCTGTGTCCAGTTAACTTCTGAGCACGTGCAGGGATGTAGACTCCATAGCCTGTCTGTGCCCTTGTTCTGGTGTTTGATAATCTTCACAGTTAAAAAATAAAAAATAAAAACCCAAACTAATAACTAATTTGAACTTCCCCTTCTGTGCCATGAACCCAGTCCTTTTAGTATGTATCTTTGAGTCTGGCTCTGTCTTCTCTACAAATGACCGTTAGATAATGGTAGACAGCAATAAGATTCTGTCTTATCTTCAAGTAGTAAAAACAAACTCAGTCTCTCCTTGTCCGTTTTGTGCTCCTGTCCCTGCCCATCTCAGTGACTCTCCACTGGATTCCAGTGTGTCAATGTCTTTCTTTTACCATGGAGCTCAAAACTGGACACAGTACTCTAGATGGAGTCTCTCAGAAGTGCCAAATAAAGGGGAAGAGTCACTGACTGCAGTTGCTAACAGCCCAATGTGCAGTTGGCCTTCTTTGCCATAAGCATACACAGTCAGCTCGCATTTAACTTGTAGATGAAAACTGTCAGGTTCTTTCCTGCTAATCTGCTTTCCAGCTAGTTAGTGTCCAGCTTTTACTGTCACTTGGGTTTATTCCATTCCAGATGCAGGACATCACATTTTCTTTTGTTGAACTCAGGGAAGTCAGCTCTTTTCTCTAGCTTGCTGAGGTCCTTCTGAATAGCAGTCCTGACCTCCAGCACATTGACTGTTCCCCTTAATTTTTAATTTGCATAGAGTGCATTCTGTTCAGTCATTTACATTGTTAATAAAGACACTGGCAGTGTTGGCCTTGATACCAGCCACTGAAGATTGCCCCTAGTAACTGGCTTCACAGTCAATTTTTCACATGCATTGTTCTTCCTCTGTTCACCATCTAGTTATCATCAAACGCTATCAGGTTCTTCAGACACAATTTGTCCTTGTTAAATCATGCTGGTTGTCCACAGTCATTCATGTACTAGATTGTGGATTGTCATGTACCTTGTCATTTATATACCAGATTGTGGCTTCCCAGAGGATTTGTTTCATAGTCTTTTCAGGGATGGAGTTGAACCTGACCACCCTGCAATAACTTGGATCCTCTTTTTCAGCTTTCTTGAAGACAGGCATGAGATTTACCAGCAGTCATCAGGAACCTCCTTGGATTGCCATGACCTTTCAAAGTCAATTGAGAGTGGCCTTGCAATGACGTTGATCAGCTTCATCAACACCCTCAGATATATCCCATATGGTCCCATGCACTTCTTAATGTGAAATTTCCTCAAATGATTGCTAACTTCACCTTCCTCTACTGTGACTAAATGCTTCACTCTCACAGACTCTACCACTAGTCCCAGGGACTTGAGGCCAGAACTTACCAGTAAAAATGGAGAAAATTTACATTGAATACATCAGGCTTCTCATACATTTTGTCACTGAGTATCTGACCCCAATGAGCAGTGAGACTACATTTTCCTTATCTTTACCTTTCCTTACAATGTATGACAGAAACCCTAATTGTCTTTCATGTCCTGTGAGTTGCAACTCTGAGATTTGTCTTTCCTTACTCCATCACTACATGCTCAGGCACTGTCTCTGTATTCCTCCTCCCTGGTGGCTCATCCCTCGTTCTACCCTCTGCATTTTACCTTTTTGTATTTGAGCTCAGTCAGGAGCATCTCATTCATCAGTGCTGGCCTTCTGCTATGACTGTAACACTTTGCAAGTTGAAACAGACCGTTATCGTGCTTTAGGAGGTAATTTTCAGTATCAAGTAGTTCTCCTGGGCCTCTTTGCCCTTCAGGGAAGTCTCCTAATGTAGATCCTCAGTAGATCCTTAACAAGTCAATATCTGTTCTCCTCAAGTTCAGGGTTGTCATTCTACATTAGTCTTACTTCTCTAAGGTGTACAAACTTCACAGTCTTGAGATTACTGCTGACAAGTCTGCACTCAGCCTTCCCAGCTCTAACTGTTTCTTCCTAATTTGTAAATAACCAACAGGAGACAGTTGGTTTCTTACTCCCCTGTGACATCAACACACTCCAGAAATCTGAATCATACCACCATGTCGCCCTTCCAAAAATTAGCAGTGTGGTTAAACTCTCCCATGAGTACCAGTGCCTTTAGTCATGGAGGAAGATCCAGTTGTAACAAGGTTTGTCTACTTCCTTGTCTTGATCAGTTAATCTGTAACATCTACCATGATATCGACTGTTTTCATCTACTTTTTTTATGCTTAGCCACAAGCTCTCTGCTGACTCTTCCCTTGTCTAAATATATTCAAGCCACTCCTTAGAGTAGAGTGCAACCCCTCCATCCCATATTCCCTATCCTAAAGAACCTGAATCCAGACATGGAAATCTCCATTCATGCTATTCCACAATCTCTTTTTAATCTCAAAACGATCATAGCTTTGCAGCTGTGCAAATGCTTCTACTTTCTTCTTGCTTCCCAGGCTACATGAGTTTGCATACAGACACTTGTGATGGTCCTTTAGTCATGAAGCTTTCACAGCAAGAGCAGGAAAAATTTCTACATTACGCTGAGCCATGGGGAGCAGTTTCTTGCTTTTGCCTCCATGTTTCTTTGGGCTACCATTAGCATCCTCAGATGAACCTAGTTTAAAACCCACTTTACTAGGTAGCAAGCCTGTTGGCAAAAAAGTTTTGCCCTACTTTGCATCTATCCTGTGCCTTTTTCTCCTCAGAAGTCCTTACTTTTCAGAAACGATCACATGCTTTTAAAAGATGAAGTCCTGCTTCGGCACCAGCCATGCAGCCAGGGTTTTCCTGCAGGATCTTATTACCTAAACTTTTCCCTTTTACTAGCAAGATCAAGAACATCGCCTTTCTCATGCTCTTCATCCTCACCCCAAGGGCTTTGGTATCATTCATGGTACATTAAATGTCTCCTCAATATCATAATTTGTCTCCACATGGGCTAGAAACAAGGTATGATAGCTTGCAGACTGCATGAGCCTCAGCAGTTTCACTGCAGCGCTCCACACCTGAGCCACTAGCAAGCAACAAATGCCAAGACAACAAACCAGTTGTGTTTCCACCCTCTGCAGACGTTAGTCTCCAACCACCAGCAACCACTGCTTACATTTGGGGCCAACTGATTACAAAAAAATGCTACGTATAGATATGTTATGCTCTGGCTTTAGCTGTGGTGACATTCTTGGCAAACAGAATAGGAAATCAAGAGTCATAGCCTATTATTTAGAACTTAGAGCTTTCAGTTTTCAGAGCTTTTTCATTTTACTTCAATTTGCCTTACTGTGCATTTCTAAGGAGATAAAACACTGAAGAAGTAGTATTGGCTGTGGGAACATCCGCTTCTTTTTGAAGTTAAGTTAATTGATTGCTTTTGGACAGCTGCTAGTGCTGCTAGCTCCTCTTGGTGAGATTAATTGATTGCTACATGTCCTAGTAGGTAGGCACAAGATAAGTTTCCACTTCAAAGAAAACACTACAATAATTTGACTCTTTTATTGGAAGTTACTGCAAAGAGGATATGGAATGAAAGGACTCAAAGGAAGAATTATCCTCTCATCCTGCCTTGAAACAATCCTTCAGGTCAGGGAAGTAGGTTGGAAGCAGCATGGGGACTTTTTTATGCTCAGGCTTATGCTGCACCTGTTCAGTGAGGGGAATAATTTTTCTGTGCTCCTTTAATTCTTTCAATACGGACTTAAATATTGTTGAAGGCAGCATATTACAATGCTGTCCAGTAAAGATGTCTCAACTGGGAAAAATATTCCTTATTGTACTATTGACTTATTCCTTGCATTTGTCCAGAAGCTTTCTGATAGAGCTTCAGCCAGAGAGAAATTACTTTCCAGTTCAGCAATAAAGTGCTGGGCAGAGCTTTAATCCTGTCTATATCTCCTTCCCTTCTAATTCTTGAACATCCATACATAGTTCTTGATTTCCACTAGTTCCTGAACTTGCCCAAAGAAATGAAATTAAATTAATGTCATAGCTATGACCAAGGGGATCCCTTCTCTCTCTTTCCCCTCTCTACCCCCTGTCAATCTCTCTCTCTTGCTTATCCTCTCTCTGATATTATAGTAGAATGAAGCATTCACATCGCAAAAAGAGACTCCAGAGAAGTGTATAACATGAGCAAGAAACCTAACATTCAGATTTTTTCTTTTAGAATTTTCTGATCTTTAGAATTTTCAGAATAAAAAAAGGAAAAAGTCCAATCCAATCAGCCTTTTGTCTCTTACCGACAAAAACAGGGTTATGAAAGATAAAAAGTATTTAAAAATGTGAGAAAGATATTGAGTGATGTCATAAGAGCTAAAAGAAGAAATGCTAAGCTAAAACAGTTACTTTTCATTTTAGAAAAAGAATCTAACTAAGGCAATTCTGGAAAGTAGGTTGACTAATCTAGATAGAGAATTTTTTTCTGAGAAATAATCAAGACTTTTTAAGATTTTTTTTCAATGCTCTTGAAATTTTTACTTTTAGTAGCTATAGAGATGTATATATGTGAAAGATTTGCTACTCAGAGATGCAGAAATTGAGGTACTTGGACAAACTAGTGTTATCTAAAAGTCTCTCTAAACAATGCTGAGCAGCAAATAAAAGACCAGATATGCAACTTGTGTAAATCAAAATGTCCGTTTTGTCCATGGAATTTTGTTACTGCATCTAAGGCAAAGATCTTAAATAGTACTTGCTTGAAATAAATAAATCAATAAACAAACACTTCTATTTTACCTAGAAATTAAACAAACAAACAAACACTTTTACTTTACCTAGAAATTAAGATACTTCAATAGAAGTATTGTCCTAACACTAAAATGAAGCAGTGTGGCAAATTCTGCAATGGTCTAACTGCATTACACTTCTTACTAAGACCAGGAAGCACTAGACATCTTTTATATAGATTTTCCTATCAATGAGGCTTGTTCATCTTTTCTCAGAGGTGCTTTGGAAAACAATTGCAACATATGTCCATAAAAATGAAGTTCTTGTTTTTATTGTTTTATGACCATTATTTATTGCCTGTCTTTCACATTCTGGTAACAGTAATCATAAGTAACTTCCTGTTGTTCTAGAAAGTGAAGAGTATGGATTTGTATTTACTTCTTATAAATAAGAAAAAGAGATGGCTGTTGTGATCATGTAAATGGACGGCAAGTGAAACCCTATAATCTTATAAATGCTACAGTTATTTACCTATACACCCACATATTCCCTGTCATAGTTCTTGAAAAGGGAAAATAGGAGTAGAATAAAGTACTTAGTACTTGTGCTAAATAGACAAGAAGAGTGATAATCAAGGAAGCAATCACCCAAATATAGAACTAAAGCGTTAGTAAGTTTATGTCAGGAAGTCTCAGGATTATTTCTCTGTGTCAAATCTCCTTTTGTGTTAGTGCTTTATTTGTTACTAGTTTGAACTAGGACGAAATAGCAAAACATGAAGTAAAAATAGAGCTTTTGAATATCTATAACAAAATGTGTGATGAAACTAACTGCACATGCAGCACTTATCTTTGATATTCTATTTACAGTTTCTGGGCTATTGGTATCAGTGGGAGTTTTGCTGCAGATTGAGAGATGTATATGGCCCATTGTATCAGATTGATAGGAGGAGCAGCCAAAATGCTATTTAACCACAGGAGGCTTGTTATCTGAGATGGAACAGTAACATAGAAGCTAAAAGAGGTAGACAGGCCTTAAGTCTACAAAACAAAACAAACAAACAAAAAGTATATTTAGCAATTTTCAATCATTCTAAAAATGTATAAAAACTAGTTTTCAGTAAGAAGTGCTTTTTTGGTTTGTTGTTTTTTTGCTGCTCTTGTCTCCCCCACCTCCTTGCCCCCCTTTCCTCCCCTCAGCCCTGCTTTAATATGTATTTTTTAAAAAAGTATGGCAGAATATTGAGAGGAATAAGGAAATAACACCTTCTGTTCTCTACTTCTGGTAACCAGCCTAGAGGAAGGCATAATTTAGTCATTCCTGTGAATAGACTAAATACGTTGCTATTATTTTGTAATAAGCAACAAGGTAAATATGCTAAAAATCTCATCCAAATGCTATATTATGACCAGTTAGAAGTTGCAAAGGTTTTCCGAAGAAAGCCTCGGTTAAGAGCTGAGAAATGGATCCAGATCAGATGCTGCATTAATTATGTAAAGAATGCGGTCAGCAAGGTATCTACAATCTACAGCCATCAATTAGTAAGGAACATAGTTGTCCTGCCCCTGGATTGAGCTGAGAAATAAATTAATTTTTTGCTTGCACAAAACTCTTGGAAAACAGACACAAGTTGCCTTTTTCACTTTGGAGCTTACCCACTCTCTGTATTGGTACACAGCCAGATTTTTCTCATTCTCAACTGGGTTCTACAAGAGGGAAGTATTAGTGGACCTGTCAGTAAGTGGTCCCCAACCTTCCCCTTTCCTTGGAATCCCAGCTCCAAATGATAAAGCCAATATATGAAAATACTCATTTCTTTCTCTGCCTGTCTCAGGACAGCACTCTATTTATTTTTCAGAAAGTTTGAAGTATTCTGAAGAATTCTCTAGAAAAAAAGTAAATTAGACAGATACCAGAAATCCACCAGATGTAAACCTTGGGAAATGTCCCTATGGTGAAAATTCTGCTGGTAGAAAAGATTGAACAGCATCCAAAATAAGCCAGCTGCTGAAGAATATGGATAGTTGCAGAGACAGGAAGAGGGCTTGACCAGAGTACATGTAGGTTATGGTCGTTCACTGCCAAGAGTTGGGCCTCACAACTAAAATGTCAAGTTGTTGCAGACAGCTCTATTACAGGAAATTGTAGTAAACTTTTTTTAGCAGACATATGGAAATGAAACAAATGTTAATAGATTCATCTAGCTTGGGGGAAGTTGTGTTTCTGGTTTGCTGTATCATTCCGTCTGCTTTTCTCATAGCCCTCCTCCTCTCACAGTTTCTGCCTCCAGGCCACTGAGTCTATAAACAGGAACAAGGTCATCAGTAAAGCACAATTTAGCTCTTCTGAGAGCCTGATAATTAGTGTTTACATTATTGACATGGAACTGGCTGCATTTGTTCTTGACAGTGTATTCTGGGTTGACTATAACAAAGTCAGCTTAATTTGTCTGTCATCTTGCTAAAAATCCATCATTCTGGGTGAATAAATACTAGTACTCCTGCATTGTTATTAGTTAAAATGAATCAGTGACTCCTAGTTAAAATATATATTTAAAAAAAAAAAATCCCATTCTTACTCTCTTCTCTGACTGAGAGGATGTTATGGAGTGACCATAACGCCCAATTTGACATCCCCTTTGTATCACTTGGCATGGAGTGAGGTGAGTGGGAACTCCTGTGACAGTAATTTACAACTGATCTCCCTGTCCTTATCTCAATCCATGAGCTTTTTCATCTTATTCCCTACCTCGGTCTTGTTGAAGAATGGGTGTGAGAGAGTGGCTGGGTGGACATCCGTCGGCCGGCCAATGTCACGCATAATGTATTGTTAGTTACTCATTATATACATTACTATATACATTAATCAGCTTAATGGACAAAGTTTCCACCCCATCTGAAATGTGAAGATACTCGAAAAATTGTATGATGACTTCTGGAGAGAATAGTTTTAGAAGAGAAAGTGTGAAAGTAAGAGGCAAGGGAGTGAAAAACAGAAAGATAAATCTGGAAAAAATAGAAGCAAGATCCAGTACGGCTCAGAAGCACCATTATAAGAGCCAAAGTATGGGATCTGGGACTAACCTGTCGACTGAGGCGTCGTAAGGCTAGGAAGCAGTTCTTACATTTTTGATTCCTGCTATAGTAGTTATACATATCAAAGTCACCTGACTTTATGGTCATGAATTCCATATTCTAATGAGAACATTCTGCAAAACCCAATATTTGGGCTAGCCACTCAGGCCAAAAGAGAAGAATTCACACAACAATGTCAGGATAGTTAGTGTTTGTAAAGATAGTTTCTTAGAAAATATTTACAGAGTTCTTGATGTTATTTTTAAATTCTTAAGTTTTTCTTTCCCCTCAGTAATTGACCCAGGTTGAGACTGGGGCTTTGATCCATGCATTCGGTTTTATGTTATTCCTCATGCTGCATTCCTTTTCATGAAAAGAAGTATTCTTTACATCATTCAGCTCCATAAAAGACACTGTTATCGCTAGTATTTCCTTTGAATCAGACAAGATCCAATATATAATAATGTTGCAAATGACTTTTCATATTATGTGTCTTTACCTTATCACTTACCGTCTTAAAATGTGCCAGTCTCAACATTAGAAATAAAAATTAAAGTGGAAAGCCAACTAAGGTCTTCTTCAGGAAAGTCAGTAAGCATTCAGAGATATGAGTAGAGAAGTTTCCAATTCTAACTATAGCTATTCTGAGGGAGAAACACTCTCAGTTCGTTCCTTAGATCTTTACTAAATCCAAATTAGCAAAGCAAGGGTTATAGGCTAATGTAACAGCTCCAGAAACAATGGGTTTCACAACAAAACAAGAAGTTGCCTTTTTATATATATATGCTTTTGTTTACCTGGGATACCTTAAATATCAGTGTTTTCTGTTATCAGCAATGAAATAGACATGTAATTTAAAATGAATACTATACTTCAGCTTGAAACAACACTAAACACTGAATTTTTACTAGGATATGTTTTCCCTGTATCAATTTCTGCAGAAGCTTTAATTTCAACCAAAAATGTTTTCAGTTAAATGGTGCCCTCATTGAACTGGAATTGAGATTCCCTTGCTAGCGCCTCTCTTTTCCCACTCACTTCCCCCCGATCTATCAGTCACAGACATCTGTTCTACTTTTATGAGAAAGAAAAAATATTTTATCCTCAGAGGCTTTGCTTTTTCCAAGTGATTGATAAACAAAAACAAATTCTTCCTCTTTTCTCGCTGAAAGCACTGTTTGGTGGTAACACTATGGAGAGCATACTTCCAAGTTTAAAAAATTGTCTTCCAGACTTTAAAATGAATGAAGCAAAACCTAGGATTTTAACACATAGGGCCTACAATCTTTCAACAAAATGTCTCTGAAGTGCTAGAAGCCCATGAGTACTTTGAAAAGCTAAACGTAAGACCTAAGAAAACAGACAAATATATCTATCAAAACATCATATGTATGGGTAGAAAATATTCACAGCTAGCCTCATGAAATCCCAATCAAGGCACATTAAACAAGTCTGTAAGACACAGAAAGACACAATACAAAAATCTCACACATCCCTAGTAATAAGTGATGAAACATATTCAAATCCTGTTCTAGCCTCTGTATGATAATGCAGAGCCTTTAGTATTCCTCTGGTACCGCTACCTGTGCTTGCCCAAGGTTGCTGTCTTCATATTGTGGCTGCTACTAGCGACCCTAACCAGCATTTGGCTGCCTCTAGTCATTATAAGCATCTTCAGTATTTCTGTTTAATAATATTCAATCAACTTCCTGTTTCTACTTTAGATCCAATTTTTGTTTATTTTGTGTTTATTGGCTTTTATTTGTGTCTTGTGACCTCAGCATCGCTTTTTCTGAATATTTATTCCCGAGGGAATGTTTTTCCCCAGGACACAAAGACAACCCTATGGTCTGATAGTCTTGGGAAACTGCATCACCTGGATAACCTGTTGTAGAACAAATTTGGTAAATTATTTTATTATTTTATTATTTACTGAAGAAAGGAAAATATTAAAAGAAATCAAATCTTATGTTGTGATGCTTTCTAAAATAACTTTTTCAGAAATGTTGAATTTTTTTATCTGAAATCTTTTTGTGTTTTGTTTTCATATTTTATTAAAATTTGTTATGAATAAAAATATAATTTTTGAAATTCTGGTGTCTGAAAAATAAAGCAAAATAGTTCATCTAAGGCTCCCCTCCTGCCTTAGCTACTGACTCTCTTGTGGTTTAAAATCTTGGCCTTCATCTAAGAGTTGACAAAATTCTTTATTTCATTTGCACCAGAGGCATCCTATATGGAAAATAGTTTCTATTTGCAGTTGTATTTATCAGTGATGTAGTTACCTCATGTCTTATCCACTTCACTACAAGTCATAAGCTTCATTGCTATGAATAATGGCTTTTTTCGTGAAATCTCTGAAAATAGCCATTACGGGTAGGCTATCTGATGCAGCTGTGAAAATGACTAACATTCATTTGAGCTCCAGTTGAGGAAGTGTAGGGAACACTCACGTGACTGATTCTAGCAGAGTTAGCATAACACATGCACTAGATCTTCAGTATCTTCAGATCTTCAGCATCTTCAGATCTTCAACAAAGGATCAGCTGTACCTTAATTCTGTTTCTATGAAAGTCAGTATAAAATTTAACATTTACTTTAACCAGAGCAGAGCTAGCTGAGGTTTTTTGTTTGTTTTCTTTTTGTTTTGTTTTTAATCTGACCTATTATTTTCACTCAGAGATTTTATAAAAATGAAACTATGCTGCATTTGATGTTGACAGCAATAGGAAACAAACTCAAGTGCTCTGCATGAGGGCAATGGCAAACCCATATACAAATCAACTCTAAAATTGGGTCAGTCTCCAGAGAATAAGTTGAGTCTTTCTGGTTCACATGAATGTGAGAGAGGATGCATGCACTCAATGTCTAAAACTGTTTTTAAATGGGCCAAAATCTTTAGATGAGTAGGAGAATAGACTTCTTACTGAACAAAAATAAATGTCTCCTAACAGCAAAAGAAAAGAGTGTTGGAGATTATGTGTGTGATCCCTTAAATTAGAATGATTTCAGTGAAGCAGACTTTGATTAAGTGCTGTTTAAACTGTTGTTATTGAGTCATTTATTAAGATAGGATCTTTTTTTAATGGTATCAACAAAGACTGTGATCTGCTAAAAAGAAAAACTATACAGAGGAGGTACTCTGAGCCATTAAAATATATCCATAATTACAGTATTAAAGGGCTTAGAGGAAAACATTCATGGATGTCAGTGAGTTCCAACTCAAGAACAGAAGGTTGGGATAGGGATGACAAAAGGGCGCTTAAGAATAAGCATGTAAGAAAAAAGGATCAAAGCTTGTGACAGTGTTATAGGTCAAAAGGCTGAACTTCAGTACAATTTAAGAGAAGAGGCCAAATTCACATATGAGATATAAAGCGGACTGCAACTACACCCAAGTTTTGTTTGCATTTGTAAAATAATTAATTTTTTTCTGTATTGTTATTTTTTCTTCTTCACTCATTCTGTCGTCATTAGTCCAGTACTGTGGATAGCATGGAACATTAGATATGTAAACTGGAAGATGAACCTTAATGGGTGTGTGTATGTAATATTACTTTAAGCAGAGTTTTGTTGCAAAAAAGTGAATGTGATAGGCATACTAATTCAAACTACCAGATGCTAACTTTAAGAAGGGGCAATAAAGAGTCAGGTTATTAGCAGATTTTTTAACATGTGACTTACTGTGGTTAACTGGCTCAATCCACTACAAGAGAAATATATCCTAGAACAACAGGACATTAATATACCACATCACTACATCCTCATATTCATAACAAGCGTCAAACTAGAACGGGGACTATTACAGTCAGAAGAAATAGATGGTTTTTTACACGGTAAAAATAACAAAAATAAGCTTTTCTTGTCCCATAACATCTTACTAGTTTCTCAGATTTCCTTATCAGGCTAAATCTGAAGGCACGATGCAGCCAAGTGACTGTCTGATTTATCTAATGATAATATCCTCTCTGTTATGATGTACCAAAGAGAGATGAGGTGTTATTTGGCTACATTCTCTTTCAATTCTCAGCTCATATGAAAGAACATTGGGATTTATGCTGGAGATGTTCGCAAATTCAAAAGGTAAACCCTGAGTTTATATTAAAGAGAAATGAGAAATACAAGAAAAGATTCCACTGAAGAAACAATACTGAAATTTGATACCTATCTAGCAAGAGGTGGTATTTCTCTAATTCGAAGGATTTTGTTTGTAAGTTTAATTGTCCTATCAATCACATGAATATGGCAACAGAAATAAATGCCTAAATAACAATTATTTCATATGAGTATTTCAATAATGGGCCTATATGGGAAGTATTTCTCTTGTATCAAGCCTTAAAACCATTAGAATATCTATGAATCTTCATGGATTAAGGAAGAAGAAAACAGGCAAGTCCTCTTTCAAAGCATGATTTTGATCTAGTTACAGTCTTTCTCAAAAGAGTGATTTTCAAGTGTACTCAAAAAAATTTCTTTCATTGTACGGGGACGAGGATAACTAATATAATAAAACTAAAATTCTAACCAAATATCATCACCCTTTAGCTTTACAAGGAATTAAAATCAGAACCTTACTAATTTATATTTTCTTATGAGAGTATTTATTTTTAACTCAAACTAATACCAAAAGCATAGCATTAATAAGCTATACATTGTTACACATTCAACAACGCTTTTCTAGTACTATTAAGTCTAGGAATTGTCATGTAGAGAAGAAGAACTAGCGGAACATATTGGGACAGACAGAATCTTTATTACAAATAGTAATTATTCAAAAACATACCACACTAATAAAGCTTTGGAAAGCAGACCTTTATCAACATATTATTAGTAATCTGCTAGTCAATCCTCTCTTGTCTTCAGTTACTGAACTGAATGTAGTAAATACTGATCTGTTGTTCTCAGAGTATGTGAGATAGGTCCTCAAGAAGGAAGAAAGTATCTTAAAAATAAAGCTATTAACTGTTTTCATGTGTTTTCTAACACAAATAAGATAGGTGTCAAAATACATTTTTTCCAGCATCCACTGGATTTTATTAAGATACAGTCTCTCCTGTATGGCTTGCATGCAATAATAGAAATGAGTGTTTAAAGAGCTGTAGTTGTCTGAGGCTCAGATCTTGAGGACAACTTATATAAACACCAAAACCTTCACAGAACATATTTGAGTAGTTACTTTTTTCTCTAGCTGTTCTGTGAATTGACAATGCCAAGGGAAAGTGATTTCAATGTGTTCTCACTTTTCATTCTCCCTCTGAACTTTTATCATGTGGGTACTCATTGCAGTTCAACTGCCAAATTTCTTGTCTTGCTTTTATAAAGCCTCTGAACATCATCCTCATTCCACAGTAATGGAGTGTTAATTTTTCAAATATAGCTTCTCTGATGCCATACTCACTGGGTATAGATTGCTTCAAGGACTCTTCGGATGTAAATTCTTTTATCCAGTTAATGTCACCATTAGTTCTGATTGCCTTTTTAAGTGCCTTCTTGTGTTCTGCTCAGGGTATTACAGATTCTTATTGTTGTCTTCTTTTGGGCAATTTTACTTTAATGCTTTGTTTGTTTGCAGTCTCCCTGCTTCATACAGGAGTTTTTGTCTCAATTTTGCTTCAAAGTGGATTCCAGTTGTGTTATTAGGTGGAGTACAAAGTGGTTTTCCATCACTTCAGACAGTTTTATACTTGCTTAATGAGGTTAGAGTTTCTGTTTCTGGGAATGTGACTTGCCTTGTTTAGTGGGGTTTTAGTCATCACACTACTCAATGACTTTGTTGGCTGAATCTTTTCAATTCCCTTCTGTGTATTTGGTGTCTCTTGTAATATTATTCAGAGTTATGACCAGTTGCAGCTGTGTGATTTCATGGCTGATGTCTGCAGAAAATTCTGTTTATCAATAACTTCTCAGCAGCTGAAGAACTTTATTTGTGAGTAGTATTAGGCTACAGAATTCACCAAATCCCCATAACAAATTTTGTTTTGATGTAATTTACCTGTGCATACATGAGTAAGTGTCATTTAAAGGGAATTGTATGTCAGACTAGAAAGGCTACTCTTCTGCTATTGCACTATATTCCCTGGTTAGGAATCTCTTTACACAATTTAGTGCACTCATAACAAACTGGGACAAAAAAACCCTCTGCTTTAGAACCCTGGGTTTGTTCAGCCTTGAAGAATCAAGTGAGCTGAGACATTACCACTCCATCCTTCAAGAAGGAAAATATAACAATTTCAATACTTAACTGCTAAATTTTCTTCCTGGACACAATATTAGATTAGATGGACAGAATTAAATTTAGCAGAATACTAAAAAAACAAAGGGCTGTATCAGTAGCCCCATTGGAGACATTTAAATTATTTGGATTTTGGCAAATAAAGTTTTCACAGAATCCAACATATTATGGAGGAAAATGGCCTACTTTCACTGTGGGTTTCCTCTGGCTTTGTAAAGAAGAAGGTTTGATTCATATCCCCAGGGTGGATGCTTCTGACATAGCCACTACCCTTCTTGTGACTCAAAGCTCAAGTCAGATCAATCTGCCCTGTGACAATGTGATTTTGGTGCTCTAAAGCTGTTTATTTTTTTCTGGCATCTTTTTCAGCCAAGTTAATGCATATTAGTCTTCCAAAGGTAAAAATACTGTGAGGATAAAGTGTGATAGTCTTGCTTTGAAGTTATCTTCAAGTACTACACCTGGTGATGTATCATATCACCTTAGGTAAAAAGCGTAACATTTACTACTTTTTCTTCTTTAAAGCCATGAAGCCATGAGACTTGATAGCTGTGAAGACAAATTATTTCAGTTCTGAAATGTTTCAGTCAGAAAAGCCTCTCATGGCCACATTTTAAAGATTATTTCCAGGGGAAAAAAGGAATTTGTCTTGGTTTATGTTTCTTCATGTCTCATAAACAAATCTAAAGAGTTTTGTTTACTTCAAAGGGATGATTAGGTGAGTCCTCGATATCAGAGGCTGATAAATAGAAATACGATATTTTTTAAAAAGCATAATTCTTATTTTCATTCAACATTGAAAGTATTTGGATGCATTTGAATCATGTTTTAAAGGCTTTCTCAGTGGCTGTTTAACCAAGAAACTCTGAGGAAAAAAAGACTTATAAAGTAAACATGGGATCACTGCTCTGGGGTTTCAGAGTAGGTCATTCAACAGACTCCCTCATGAATGAGATTATTGGATTATGAGAAGTATTTCTTGAAAGAGGCGTTGGAACCTGCACTTGAAACACCAAATGAGTTTCACCTGCTCAGATTCAGGAGTTTCAATATTAGATGTCCAAGTCAGGACGAGGCATCTTTAGTCATTTACTAAGGCATGCTAGTCATTTACTCAGAGGACAGTAAAAAACATTTCAAGAAGGTAGCTCACCTCTACTCCAAAACCAGTGTTTAGGATAGATCAGATGAATTGCTATTCATCTGCTTTTATCTATTGGCTAATATGGGAAATCACATTTATCTCCATTCCTAAGAATAAAGCAATAATCTAACCATCTTAATTAATGCTATGTGATTAGTCTTGAGATCCTCAAAGAACTTGCTTATTATCTTGACAACAAATCTATGAACCACACCTTCAAGAGAGTAATTATGAGATGTATTAATGAGTATATCTGGGAATAAAATAGTTAATGTTTAAAAAACTCCTTATATTTGTCAAAACAAGAGAATACAATTGTTGTGAAGACAGAGCGTGGCTCAATTTGTGTAAGTATCATTTATGTTCTTGGGCACTCAGACTTGCAGGTATAACATTCCGTAATGATTCAACGTTTTGTAATCAAGTACTGTAGCTAAAAACAGTTATTTCTGTGCATCAGAAGTCACTAATTGTTCAATTACCTTGCACAATTTGAAAGTATAGATCAGGCTAGACTGATTTCTGAATTTTCAGCCTTTTAGTCTTGCAAAACTTGGAAGACACTTCAGCAACTGTCAAAAGGCAGTTGGTCACTTCTAGCAGCCAGAATACGCCTGGAAGTTCATGCTCTATACAGGTTTGTATGACATAGTGTTGGAGATTTATGCTACCGAAACTCCACAAATTATTTCCCTGTAAGATTTGATTGAGGGATGAGTCTTATCAATTGCCATATTCCCCTTGACTCAGGAACTAGTATCATTGTACTCATGAGCAGATACATTTTGACATTTCTTTAACACCTCTTAATAATGATAATGCTCATTGTCTTCACAAAAATCCTTGATTTAGATCTTTCTCTTTTAAGAAGAAGTAGTAAGAGTGAAAAGATGTGTTGGCATAAACTTTTTGTAAACAAAGATGTGATTCTGCAGAAGCTTGAGTTCATTAGAAAAGCACTGCTGAAATCTCACTGCATCATATATGATAGCATAGAAAATTGAAACAACTGTCTGAATCAAAATTTTGGGAGCAATGCTGGAGAAATATGAAAACATTACAAAAAGAACTATTTACCACAGGTAATAACAGCTCATAGAGATCAAATAGGCAGAACGCTGAATTGGTCTTATTTTTCATTATTATTAATGTAGATGCCTTAGAAATGTCTGGTATTTTCCAGCTTTCTCTGAGTGCAACAGGGTGGAACAAACAACCTTACTGTGAGAATTTTTAAAAAAAAATAAAGTTGCCTAAATGAAGGTAATGCCCTTTTTGCATTAACGTGAATAAACGCAGATTGCTCAAATGTCAATGGTCTCACAACTTTAGGTGAAATCTGGAGAAAATGCGAGGACTTTTTCAAGATGTGTTTGTTCCCAGGTCCTTTGCGTTTACTTTAGGATGCAAAATGTACGTTGGAGATGTGAAGCCAAACAAGGGGGGTGTACTAGGCTCATTATTCCTACCGATGCTGTTGCAAATAGTGAGAGCTCTCCTGTAGCAACAGTGGCCGTTATTCACAGCCTCTGACCTTTTCCTTGGTATCTGTATGAGGAAAAAAAGTGAGATTTTCAATGCTCCAGAGCAAACCTGGTAGAGTCATAAACATATTTTTGCCCTTGGCAATACATTGATCTGGGCAGCTACCTATCTTTCTTATGTTTACAGTTGATCCTGGCTGATTATATTAATTATTATATAGATATAATATTAATTATCCTCATCCCCGTACAAAATCATTATTGTTACGGGGGGGTGGTAGAAAAGACTCTTTCTTTACCGAAGCAAGGGAGGTGGAGAAGAAGAAAGGCTACAGTAGTTGATAAGTGTATGAATACATATATACATAGTTATTTAGACCTTTTGTGAAGCGAAAAAAGAGAAAGTTAAAGTATGGAATTAAGTGCAGATGGTAATAGGTAGGGGTGATAAATGATTCTACAAGGACAGAGAAGTAGTGCTTTTGGCAAAGAATCGGGCAATATTTCATGAAGACAAATCACTGTTATAGTGCAAGAATTCTGCAGAAGAAAACAGCTCAGGGCAGATTTCACTGAATCACAGGGAAGAACATGGTGACGAATATCTACAAAAATTGTCTACGGTCCTCACATAATTCAGTTTCTCCTGTATAAGTATAAATTCTTCTTCTTCTACACTTGTTTATGTCATAACTATAAATCTCTTCTCAAAAATAAGTTAATGTCTTATCATACATCGTATATATTTGCAATTTTATCACTTCATTCCCCATGACCATTCTCAGAGTACTTTCTAAGTATCTTTTAATTAAAAAATTCAAATATTCCTCCTTTATGTCAGGATAGCTTTGCATTTATGTTTATAGGTAAAAAGAATTTTGCAATTAATTGTGTATACACTATCCATGTGATATTTTACATGGTGGTTAATATTTTCCTTAGATACCTTTCAACCATTTTTATATTTGGGTTGAATAAAAGACATATATTTGCTAGCAGTTTTTCTCTTTTGTGATTCATTTGAGGTTTTAATAGGTTTGCACTGTTTATTTGTGTACTGGTTGAAGTAACATGAATAGGAAAGATTGTTCACCATATTTACATCTCAGGTATCTCTACCTTGTTGGTATGCTTGACTATTCCCTTAGCGAGAAATGTTAATTATAAATGACAAAGATTTCCCTTTGCTTTTCAGAATATACTTATGGATAAAGTATTGGACCCTAATAATTTTCCTGATAGCTCAAGAAGCCTCATTCTCCAGCCCATTGATCCATTTTTAAAAAGCATATGTTTCAGAANTTTGTTTTGTTATACTTTCTGGGTATTAGATCTGTTTTACATAGTGCACTCCAGGCTTTAAGTAAATACCTTACTATTTGAAAGACTCCTCAACTGTTTCTACAGACTAGAACTTTCAGTAGTTTGTGAAAATGATTCAGAATTTCTGTATAGATTTTTATGTTTTATTTGATCCAGAATTGTGTTATTTGTGTCAATGCTTCCTAAAATACATTCCACCACTTTTGCTCTGGTTAGTGTTCCAATTTTTCTTGTTATTCTTGCTTGTCCTGCAATTATCTTGAAGTTACTTTGGATTGAAGGTATCACATCATTTGGTATTTACACATATCTTTCAATATTGTTCTCATGTCAACTGAGATGCTACAGTTCTTTCTTACACCTACTTCTCTCAAATTTATTAACAAAACAGAACTATAGGGTTTGGGGTCTGTTTTGCTTTGTTTTTTTTCCATCAAAACTCGTTCTCCTTTTGTCACTACCTCAATAGAAAAACACAAAAAAACAAGTTCTGTGGGAGTAAGGCTGAGACAGGATAAGTTTATGGAGTGGAACCCTCTGTGAAACCGTCCACTTGCCACTTTCACAGACCCTTTGTTCTGGATATCTCAATGTACAAATCTGGTTTCATCTTCAGGGAAAGAAGACTACAAATTTGTCACTAAAGCTGGCAGAATACAGAATTTGTATGTGGTGAAACAGCTTTTGAAACAATTTCATGTAATTATATTGAAATTAAATTTAGATAAAGTAGCTGAGTTTGTGACATTTGCCAGGATCTTGTTCTGTGTCTAAAGAAAGAAACATATATTTTTATTGTTTAGAATTAAATGTTTCTGTTATCACAGAGTCACAGAATGGTAGGAGTTGGAAGGGACCTCTAGAGATCATCTAGTCCAACATCCCTGCTAAAGCAGGTTCACCTAGAGCAGGTTGAACAGGAATGCATCCAGGCGGGTTTTGAGTATCTACAGAGGAGGAGACTCCACAGCCTCTCTGGACAGCCTGTGCCAATGCTCTGTCACCTTCACAGTAACGAAGTTCTTCCTCATATTCAGGTGGAACATCCTGTGTTCCCATTTGTGCCCATTGCCCCTTGTCCTATCACTGGGCACCAATGAGAAGAGCCTGGTCCCATCCTCTTGACACCCACCCTTTAGATATTTATAAGCATTGGTGAGATCCCCTCTCAGTTTTC
>VZSC01002133.1:351962-376894 GCA_013398225.1 Steatornis caripensis | reverse complement strand
TGATGGAGAGTGGCTTGGCAATAACATCTGCCAGCTCCCTCAGCATTCATGTGTGCATCCCTTTGGGGCTCGTGGATTTGCGGGTGTCCAATTTGCCTAAGTGTCTCTAACCTAACCCTCCTCAACCAAGGGGAAGTCTTCATTGCTCCAGAATTTCTCTCTTACCTCCAGGGACTGGGAACCCTGAGGGCCAGCCTTAGCAGTGAAGACTGAAGCAAAGAAGACATTCATTAACTCTGCCTTCTCTGTATCTTCTGTTACGAGTGTGTCTGCCTCACTCAGCAGTGAGCCCACATTTTCCCAAGTCTTGCTTTTGCTACCAATATATCTGAAGAAGCCCTTCCTGTTATCTCTGACTTCACTTGCCAGATTCTNAGCAAACTTGCTGAGGGTACACTCTGTCCCTTCTTCTGGGTCATTGATGAATATGTTGAACAGGACTAGGACCCAGTACCAATCCCTGGCGAACACTGGCAGTCACAGGCTTCCAACTAGACTCTGAGCCACTGATCACAATCCGCTGAGCTCTGCCATTCAGCCAGTTCTCAATTCACCTCACTGTCCACTCATCTAACCCACATTTCTGAAGTTTACCTATCAGGATGTTGTGGGAGAAAGTATTAAAAGCGTTGCTGAAGTCGAAGTAGACAACATCCACTGCTCTCCCTTCATCTACCCAGCCAGTCATGTCATCATAGAAGGCTATCGAATTGGTCAAGCAGGATTTCCCCTTGGTGAATCCATATTGACTACTCCTGATAACCGCCTTCTCCTCCACATGCTTAGAGATAAGTTCCAGTATGAGCTGTTCCATCACCTTTCTGGGGATGGAGGTGAGACTGACTGGCCTGTAGTTTCCTGCGTCCTCCTTCTTGTCCTTTTTGAAGACTGCAGTGACATTTTCTTTCCTCCAGTCCTCAGGCACCTCTCCTGTTCTCCATGACTATTCAAAGATGATGGAGAGTGGCTTGGCAATAACATCTGCCAGCTCCCTCAGCATTCATGTGTGCATCCCTTTGGGGCTCGTGGATTTGCGGGTGTCCAATTTGCCTAAGTGTCTCTAACCTAACCCTCCTCAACCAAGGGGAAGTCTTCATTGCTCCAGAATTTCTCTCTTACCTCCAGGGACTGGGAACCCTGAGGGCCAGCCTTAGCAGTGAAGACTGAAGCAAAGAAGACATTCATTAACTCTGCCTTCTCTGTATCTTCTGTTACGAGTGTGTCTGCCTCACTCAGCAGTGAGCCCACATTTTCCCAAGTCTTGCTTTTGCTACCAATATATCTGAAGAAGCCCTTCCTGTTATCTCTGACTTCACTTGCCAGATTCTATTCCAAGTGGGCCTTAGCCTTCCTCATTGCATCCCTGCATGCTCTGACGATGTTTCTATATTCATCCCAAATGGCCACTCTCTTTTTCCACATTCTGTAAACTTTCTTCTTCCCTTTGAATTGTTTTACAAGCTCCTTGGGCACTCATGCAGGTCTCCTGTCTCTTTTCCTTGATTTCTTACTAATAGGGATGCATTGATCCTGAGCTTGGAGGAGATGGTTCTTGAATATTAACCAGCTCTCTTGGCCTCCCCCCGCCTTCTAGAACTGTAACCCATGGGATTCCTCCAAGTAGGTCTTTGAAGACGCCAAAGTTATCTCTCCTGAAGTCTGGGGTTGTGATCTCACCTGTTGCCCTGCTGGTTCTGTGCAGGATCCTGAACTCCAAAATCTCATTCTTGCTGCTTGCTGTCCCAACCTTCATGTCCCCAACCAGTCCTTCTTTCTTTGTTAGTACCAGGTCCAGTATCACTTCTCTTGTTGTTGGCTCTTCCACCACCTGTGTCAAAATTTTGTCATCAGTGCTCTGCAGGAACCTCCTGGATTGTGCTCGCTTAGCTGTGTTGTCTTTCCAGCAAATTCTAGGGTGGGTGAAGTCCCCCATGAGAACCAGTGACGTTGAAGCAACCTTCAGCTGTGTGTAGAAGGCCTTGTCAACTTCCTCTTCCTCATCAGGTGTCCTGTAGTAAACACCCACAACAGTGTCACCCATATTAGCCTGCCTTTTAATTCTTACCCATAGGCTCTCGACTCGTTCTTCATCCACCCCTAGGCAGAGCTCAATATGTTCCACTTGCTCTCTCACATAAAGAGCAACTCCACCACCTTGCCTTGCTGGCCTGTCTTTTCTAAAAAGTACATAGCCATCCATGACCATGTTTTAGCATATGAACTATCCCACCATGTTTCTGTAATCACAATTAGGTCATGGCCCTGCTATGCATCTTGTTTAAAAACAGTACTGAAAAACATGCCTTTGCATACTGAGAGTAAAAGTTGGCTAAGGATAGTAGAAATTTAATCTGCGAGTGGAATTCCAGAAATAAAGCATTTTAAAGTTACTCTCACAGTCTGAAGTTAGTAATTAAAAGCCCTGCATAAGATCCAATATAGTATGTTATGTAGCAGTTTTCACGTGAGGAATAGAAGTTCATTTTGACATAAAATGTATTTACAAAAAACCCTTAAATTGCAGAGAATTCATTGCATTCATTTATATGTTTTTCTCAACTTTTAATTAAGGTAATTATTCCACAGACCTCTTATTATTGGACTGAATTTGTTTTGTTATACTTTCTGGGTATTAGATCTGTTTTACATAGTGCACTCCAGGCTTTAAGTAAATACCTTACTATTTGAAAGACTCCTCAACTGTTTCTACAGACTAGAACTTTCAGTAGTTTGTGAAAATGATTCAGAATTTGTGTTTATCTTTTTCAAATGGTGAATTCTCTGTTCAATCATTGGTTATATGATGGCTATCATGAATACAAAGTTATTTACATGTTATTGAGTCAAAATGCTTCCTCAGGTAAGCTTTGCCAGATGGAATTTACTGGGGATATTTTATTTCAAAAGTCTATTTACTATCCTTGAGAAATTATAGAAATGTGTTTGCAGCATGCACTAGGTTAGTGTCTGCTTCATTGCCGAGGTGCCTAAAAGATGTGAAAAACTAGTGGGAAGCTATGAACAAATCTCTCCTCTCAGATGGTTGAAGTGAGAGCAATGTTAAATGTGTCTTGACTTCTTCAGGCATTATTATGTTACCTGTGTATTGAAGTGATTTGTTTGGATGCTTATTTTTATAAGTAAAATGGACCCTGAAGGAAGGTGTATGTCTATAGTTAGCACTTCATGTTTGTTTGTATTATTTTCCTCATAATTGCTGATCATCTCACAATGCCCACTCCTAATATAAGCTCATTTAGATTCTAGAAAATATAATTTGTGTTTATCTTTCATCAATAAAGTCATATGACTAATGATGACTGCACCTCAGAATACAGTATGGTATTATTTCAGTGGTGCACATTGGTATAACAGCTTGATGGAATACAGAGAGAGGGTTTCAGAAAACTACAAGTGTTGTCTGCCCTAGTTTATGGAGAGCTAGAAAAATTTTTCTCCCATTTGACAATGACATACATAAAATGTGTGGCAGCACAGCTTGAGAAAAGCTAGGTCATGCCCTTCCTCTCTGTTTATCTCCACACAGTTCTTGAAGCCATTAATAAAGACAGCACTGACAGAATTCCTGCTGAGTAGGTAGCTGTAGGCAGATCCCAACACAATGAACAGAGCTGGGCATTTAACAGAGGGCTTAAAAGTTCTGGATATGTTTTGGCCATATCTTTGGATACAGAAAGTGCAAAAATAGCTTTTCATAGCGGAATGGAAAAACCCTTCAAGCAGCTGAGGAACTGAGGAGTTTCCTGCCATGGTGGCTATCTGTTTGTTTCCAAAGCACATCCATCACTATCACAGATGGGAATAAGCCAGTTTTAGTAGCACTTTTGTGCCCGTGACTAGTGACATCGGACATTTTTTCATGACTCAGAAATTGATGTGCTCTTTAAAGTAGGACACTCTGTACACCTCTGAGTGATAACGCACATGTGATGGATAACCTTGTTAATTGATAGAATAGCTCAGCTGAGGAGTCGATAGAGTCAAACTTCACATTAACCTCACTCTGGCTTGGGAATATCAAACACCTATCAAACCATGAGAAGCCAGAGGTTGCCCCAGTAAAGTTGTAGACTATGTTGAGATTATATCAATGATTTGAACCCTATTCTGCCTTAACCTGTCCTTGCCACATAGTCTGTAAAATGTGCTGTGTCTTAGCATGAGTTTCTGTCACATACCTAGCTTCATTTTTCAGGCAAAGACTTATAGTGAAAGTATCAATATGGATGACCAGAAGCCACTTAATGATGAATATTCCATATCAGGCATGACATATAGTCCATCTTAACAAGATATTTCTAAAAGTGTTAAAACTGATGGAACCATAGCTCATATTAGAGGATGCTAATTAAGAACAAAGCTATTGCCACCTGAACCGTGGTTTTAAATAATATTAATTAAAATGTCTTAGGAAAGTTGTACAACCTAAACTCAAAAATGCAAGCTTTGTTTTAAAAAATCAGGCACAGCAGTGATTCAGAGGCTACAGAGATTAAAATAAAAATCTTGTATTTTTCACATTTGTTTGTAAAAGTAATTAAAAATAGTTTAGATTTATGTGACATTTATTCTATGTATTTCAAATTGTCATACTTGATGTAAGTAAATACAGTGAATTTACAGAAAATAATCCTCAAGATGTCAGAGACTTGTCCAAACAAATCAATAAAAAATTTAGAAGAGGGGTTAAAAAATTCTGTCATGATAGCAGTAATGTAATAATTGGATCAAATGTTAAATATATTTGCAGCAAGAAATTAATTCTGGCTGTTGTAGACTGTTAATGACTTTTTAATTATTAATTCTTTTATGTAGTAAATACTTTTTACATTATAGTTGACAAGGAAGAATGCAGAGACTGCAAACACAAGTAACAGTTTTTACAGTCTTATTACAAAATATTCAAAATACTAATAATGAATCTAATTCTAAAAGGTCACAGACATAAATTGAAATGTGAATTGTTAATTTAAAAAGAGATTTAGAGATTAAACTTTTCCTTTTCATTAAGCTGTGATTTTAGACACTTTAAACATTATGACAAGAGTCCGATAGACTTTCTAAGTTAGGCTTTTTCCTATTCTTTATGTGTATGCAACTGTTTTTCATAATTTTATCAACAGAATGTTCCCACTCAGAGATGGTCCCCACCTACACCAGGATGACATGTCTCTATTTGGTATAATAATATTCTGCCCATATGATATTCTGATTTTGAATTTTTGAGTTGTTGTATGGAACTTGATTTACCCTTACCAGTGTTGTACTGATAAGCAGTAAAATCTAATCTTGTTTCAATATAAAGAAAAAAGGAATTTTTCTTCTTTTTCTTTAAAAATTATTAGTAGACCAACTTGAGATGATTCGGCAAAGTAGACTTACCATTCCTAGTGAGAAAAAACTTTGTTCATGGGTTGATTTTAAAAAAAAAAATTATCAAAAATACCAAAATAAATAAATCTGACTTTCTATAAAGAAAGGTATTTTGAAGAAAAATCCATGGTCCAGTTGTATAAACTAAACAGAGGTAGCTAATCAATAGATTAAGTCTGTGTTTTTTAATAGAAAAAGATTTAATTACATTAACCTAATTGTACCTGAATTAAATTCTGTTTAATTTCAGGCGGAAAAGAGACTATTGTACCTAATATTAAATAAAGTAATGTAATGATAAAAAAACTGTTCCCCCGAAAATGTACCAACTTGATCGTAGTTACTTACAACAGCTTCATCTCAGACTTGAGGAAATTTTTTTCTTAAAAGAATCCAAATAAAACCATGTACATGCACATTATATGTGTACAAAAATAATCTCCAATTGCACACACTAGGGAGAAGATGTGACTTTTCTTCTCCAGCGTACTTTTTAAAAATGAAAATAAGATAGAGGACGGTTGATAGAGGATGATGAATTAAAAAAGGAAAGACAAAAATCAGTGGCAAAATGAAGAAACTATAAGCAAAACAGTTAAAAACAAGAAAAAAAGCCCAAACAAGCACCCAAAAAAAACTCTGGAAGGAGAAAATTGAAACAAAGAAAAGGAAAAGCTAAATTAGAAAAGAAGAATGCATCCTAGAGACAAGTGAAACAGAAAAAAGAATAATTTTATATTTTAAAAATGAAAGAAATTATGGAGTATTAAGTGTAATAGGTGCTGAATTTCAACATTTGTACATCAAGTCTTTCATTGAGACAAATATCAACCAAAAATATCTGAAAAAAAGCTCTGTTCTGAAAATCCGTTGCAGTTCTCTGATTAGAAGTTTTGAATTTCAATCATCATAATGTTCTCAGAAGTATGTATATTTTGAATATAACTCCAAGTGGACATTGCACGTTGCCAGAAAATATAAACTTCTAGTTTAAAAAAATTCAACAAAAACTTATATTCTTTAATTAGAAAATGTTCGGTTACAGATCATACTTAAAAAACAAAAGCAAACTTTATGTTTAAAAACTGAAGAATTTTAATGTTATATGCAAATATAGAAAGGAATTACGCACAAGGAAAACTGTGTTAATTTTAAGGCAAGTGTTACAAATATTTTCCAAGGATTGACCCTAGGCACATTGCAATCCTGTCAAATGACTTGGACTGAAGAAGCAACCTACTTTTATAAAATCAATGCATATTTAAAACATTTAAAACTCTTATTGGACATAAAGATAAAATGCAAGTGAAACTACACTGTTAAATATCATATTAGTTGGTGTGGAATTATATAGCTACTTTTATAACAGCACAATGTCCATGACCTCCAAATTCACAGCCTCACTAAGTAAAAATACTATACAGATGCTTAGTGAAAAGGTTTAATATTCGAAAAGTATGTTATAACATTTTTTACTTGATTTCTCAACCTCATTGTTTGCAGTTGAAACTGTAGTAGAAAGAAAAGCTAAAATTCTGGAAGATCAACATTTAATGAGTGACAGAGGTACTGACTTTGCTGTTGTGATTGCTAATGTTCAAATGGTCTCATATTTGGCTTAATCCAAAAGCTATTCCTCTGAGACTGAATTTCATAACAGATAGCCTTACATGTGAAAATTGTGAAAGCCTATCAATTTTCAGAGCTATTTTGAAAAGTGTGCTTTGAGGAGCTCAAAGGAGTCACAGTCTGCTTTCATTCAAGAGATAGGAACAAGCTGATCGGGTGAGCTGTGCGTTTCTGCACCTCTTCCCACACACAGAAAGAGTACATGAATGCTTTGACACAGAATCTTTATTCTAAACCATGGCAATGAGCAAGCTGCCTGGGAAATTACTATGCTAAAACCTTCTTCATCAATATCTTTTTCTAGAGGAAAAATAAGCCTCAATACCTGCAGATCAGAGCAAACGGCATTTGGCACTTAAGCTGTCAGCGGCAGCACAGCAAGTCTTGAGCTAAAAGAAGTCGATTCCAGAAGATTCTCAGAAACAGGATAGTTTCTTGAAACCCAGAAGTATGTATGTAAAAGAAGATGCAATTATTCAACACCGCAAGAGAAAGAAGGTCCCCGTGTCATTTTTAAGGAAGTATTACTGCCTGATAAACAGGGCAGAGAGAGACATACACCATTATTTAATTGATCCTCACTTGGAAGCATATAATATCCAATCTGTGAGTTTTACTCTACACACATAAATCCCTAATTTTGGGGGCATAGATTTCTCTGAGGTCTCAGATATGGAATTGAAGTAGCAAATGTAATGAATTACTGCACTTTAGTAAAACATAAAGGACAGTTTCTGTGTACATATTTTTCAGCACATAATAATTTTGCCTAACTTTACTTGCTTTGTTGTGACTTAAATATGAGCAGGCATTTCTTTCCATGTTCTGGTCTACAGATATATAATTTTGATTTTATTTTTATTTTTGATAGATACATTAGAAGAGTGGACACCTTCATTTTTTATACAAGTAGAAGTTAGGAAATATTACACAGATGATCAAAGAGAAGATAATAGCAAGTGTGACAATAAAATAAATATATTTCTTTTCAAATAACAAAATCAAAATGTGTTACATGTTCATCTTCTTGCTTATTTTTCTTTTATGCCATACGAAAAACTAGAATGTTCACTCAAAGTTCCATTATCTCTTAAAGATCTTCTTATCATGGCCAAACTAGTTTTAGTTTGCCCCATTCAATATCTTCTCTTTTCCACTGAGAACATATGGACATCCTTTTCTCCTAGTGAAAAATTAAAAATTAGAACATCTGGTTTCATTATCTCCTGGTATAGACCTTAAATGACTGGTTGTTTTTTTTTTTTTTTTTTCTTTTTTGAGAGATGGAGTTCCAGTTTAGTTGAAACAAACACAGAGGGTTGGCAAAGAACTACTGAAAATGCCTAAAGGATTGTTCAACTTAACATTAGCAGGAAAAGTGTACGTAACAGATCAGGAGCATAATCAGGTTGAAGTCTACTGAGCTGTATAAGGTTTCAAGTAATGTAAAATTCTGAGTGCTAACAAAGAATTCCCACAGATGACTAAGAATCAAGTTAAGGAATCAGTAAAGAATCCAAGAAAATAAATGATCATATTAAGGATTAATTTAATTCCTCACACAACATTTTCTATAAACTCAAGCTCATGTTACATATCTCTATCTAAAACACACAAGTAATTCCTGTATGTCATGTTCTTGCAGTATCTATTTACCGGACTGGAGTCAATGAGGTTATGTCAGGGAAAATCAGGCCTCGATAGGATATCCAATTTGTCAGTGCTAGGGTAGATTCCTGGTTTAAAGTATTTATATTAAGCTAAAATGCATTCCGTCACTCATAAACCTGTCTTGAGTATATACCAAATTTATCAGCTCTAGGGCAAGTTCTAGGATTACAGCATTTATATTAAACCTAAAATGTACCTCATCGCTCAGACTAGACATATTGTCAAGGCAGAATTCATCCCTCATAGAGCTTCATCAGCTTCAGTGGGTTTACTGACCGTGAATGAATTTGGCCCAATGCTCTTACTAATGCAAATTTTAATAATCCATTGTCTTTTAAGAGGTACAGCTGAGAAAGTGACCTGCTATTCTCTCAGACTGATGTTGAATGATATTGCTTAGTCAGGCAGAATCAACTGTTATGCTCATCCAAAATGAGATCGGCTTCTTGTAATAAAATAATTCCAATTAATAGCTCTAATCCAATAACTCTAATTTAAATATCCTTTCAGGTTAGTTTGTAGTAACTCATGATGAACTCCAGGTTAAGACATGAAAAATGAAATGTGATTATTATTTTTAATTCTAAATAAATAGAAGTACTTATTTTATTGGTATACTTGTAAAAAATAAGAGTAACAATGAAAAGGTAACAATTCAGTCCATGCTCACTTGGGCTTAGCTCTTTTTTTGGCAAAGAGCAAGCAAAGCAAACTAATGAATTAATTACCCCTTAAATAATTGGATTGTCTCATTTTAAGCAGTATAGCAGTTTTCTAAGTTTAGAAACATGTCACCTTCTTGATTTGCTTACTATACCAGAACCAACCTTAACACAGTATATTGGGTCTGGCTGAGATCGAGTTAATTTTCCCCACAGCAGCCCTCATAGTGCTGGGCTTTGTATCACTAGCTAGAAAGGTGCTGATAAGACACCAGTGTTTTGGCTACTGCTGAGCAGTGTTCGCATGGTATCAAGGTTGTCCTTCCAACATTCCCACTCTGACTTCACCAGTAGGCTGGAGATGGGCAAGATCTCGGGAGGGGACATAGACAGGACAGCTGACTCTAGCTGGCCAAACTCGTATTCCATACCATATGATGACTGCTCAGCAATAAAACCTAGGGGAAAGGAGAAGGAAGTGGGGGCATTCATTATTTATGATGTTTGTCCTCCAGAGCAACCACTACATACACTGAAGCCCTGCTTCCCGGGAAAAAGCCACACGTTGCCTGCTGATAGGAAATAGAGAATAAATCTGTTTTCCTTTGGTTCCTCACATAACCTTTGCTTATGCTTTTCCTTTACTAAACTGCCTTTATCTTGATCCATGAGGGTTTTTTCCATCTTATTTTCTCCCCTCCCTGTCCTGCCAAGGCTGCCTGGTTGGCGCATGGTGTTCAGTCAAGGTCTACCCACCACACCCNAAATCAGTTCAGCATTCTCCCAATGAGAGTCTGTTTTTTCTAGATGTGATAAAAGTAATCTTCCAGGTGGCCGAGACAGGTGAAAGTAGGGACCATGGCTGTGGCTGGTCAAATGCTTGAAATAGAAAAAAAAGTGTTGTTATGTTCCCTTTCCCATCCATTTTCAGGAAGCTTTTTTTTTTTTTTTTTTTTTTTTTGTGACCTCCCAGTCAGATGTAGCATGCAAGGTACTCCCTTACTTGGGTTGTGCTACATTTTCCTCATGACTATGAAGTGTTATTCTAGGATAAAAATGCTTCCCATCACAGCAGCCACCACCCTCTACTCATTGAAGATCAGCTCAGAACAGGTTCTTCCCCTTCCGTCCTCTTCTCTCCCTTACTTTAAGTGCCATGCCCCCTCACCCCCAAAACAGCTTTACTGATCTAATTCAGCCCAGCCCTGAATCCCATCTTTCCTTGTCCCCTTCTCTACTGGTATCTGCTCAGGGGTCCTGTACTATGCAAGTCTCACTTGTGTAATACCAGCCATGGGAGTGTTTATTTGGTAACAATAGTTGAAGTTGCAGAAATAAAAATAGGGAGGCTGTTGTTTGTCTGGCAGAAAAAAGTAAAAGACAAGAGTGTGGATGATCCAGCTCCGTTCCAGGAAGCTGGAAGAGGTAGCATACCTCTGGTTCTGAACCCTCATTATTGTTGAAGTTGAGTCACTTCAAGTCCTCTGTGAATATTGGCAATATTTTACTTGACTTCCCAGGGAAATAAGAAACATGTTTATTCTGGATTACCTTGCACATAATTTTTGAATATATTTTCCAATTTTATCCAAACTTGGCAAGGCTTAAAAGATTTGAAATGTTATTTATTTCTTGTAAGAATTATCAAAGAGAATTGCCAGATACGTAAACTCAGTTCATTTCCTGGAGTGCTATAATTTGCATTTTAGCACACTAATAGATACTGGAGAATCTACACATAGGAGACGGATTATACATTCTGGCATTGTGAAAAACTTCAGTCATGGTTTGTTGAAAGTCTGTCTTTATTAATTCTAGTTCTCATGGAAAAAATATCTTTTCATTAGGATATACAGATAATGATTTTGCAAGCAACAAATTACTATAATATAGAAAATATATACCAACATATAATACAGAAAAATACACCAACAGAGGCATGTAAGAGTTTGTTATAGAGCAGGCGTTTGGAAAAATCATAGATACTACACTCAGAGGTGTTATGTTGCTTCTTCTTCCTCAAAGTGGACAAGAAGAATTGTAAATTAAATGGAGGCAAGACCATTTACTAAGAAAGATTGCAATACAAATCCAAAATGGTTATCAATATATTCTCTTTCCTACACCTTAAATTATTAGGGATCAACCAAGTCTGCAGCATAAACAGCACCATATACATGACAGTTAGTGTGACACAACACAACTTTCATAGATAGGTGTTTCATTTGATCCTTTCTGTAGTAAATGTTGAGACTAATTTACTTGGTTCTGGAAATCTTGCTGCTTTCTCTTTTTTGTGTCCAAAAAGATTTTCTTAGATCAGCCCTTGTTGGCTGAATTCAGTAGGAAAACAAGGGTATATAATCATAATTTCTCTTTCTTTATTTTAATCACTACTTCTTAGACATGACCTTATTAAGACAGACTGATTTTTATGTATTTATTTATTCCACCCACTCACCTCCAAGGTGAATGAAAAGGTGAGTAAAGAATATGACAGAAGGTAGAATGCACCATGATGACAGAGAAGGGCAAGAACAGTATATTTCTGGAAGAGTTTACTGGGTGTGCAAAAAACCTGTATGGCACGAGGCAAGCCTTACGTGTTCAGAACTTAGGGGCATAGCTCAAGGATATTTTTTCTTATAAACTATGATTGTGTTTATTTAAGTTTTGTTCATACCATAAGTACACAGAATGTGTCATAGTAGATAAGAATATTTCGAGAATGCAAGCTTGAAGATAATTAAAGTTATATCTTGAAGCCACAAATATCAGAAATCGAGCTCCCATGAATTTCTCCAAAAGTATGATTAGAGATGCATAACAAACAAGATTTGCTTGCAGTGAATAAGTAAATAATTGTAATTAAAGTTCAAGACGCTGTAACTGTTTTGATGTATGAAAGCAGGCAGCAAAATAACGAGAGAAAATATGGTTGAGGAGATTTGATGAGAGGCTTCTCAGTCATCTAAGAAACTATTATGTAAAGGCAGTAATAAGTCAGCGAACAATCACAGACTCATCTGAAGACTGTTTATAAGAAATCAAGTCTGGAACAAAAGGAAAAGAAAAAAAATGTAAACACTTGAAACAAAAAAAAAAGGGAAAGTTAATTGAGGAGAGTTAAAGAGGTGTGTAGGCACAGAGAATAATTTTTATTTAGCAGATTATCTGGGTTTTTGGTTTACAAATCTGTGAGCCCACAAGTCCGAAGTTGAAATGAACCAACAAACTATAACCTGCATGCAACATGGAGAAATTTCTCTGAGTTTTAAGTTAGTTGTGTTAATCAATCTGGCAGTATAAGTGTCTTACTCAGATAACCTAGCTACATTATGATTAATAAAACATATTATGTCTTCCCATACATCTTATTTCTCATATACTAGACCTTGAGAACCAGCATAACCATAGTGAATCTAGCTGAGATGGAGTTAACTTTCCCTAGAGAAGCCCATATGGTGCTGTGCTTCGCATTTGTGCCTAGAACAGTGTTGGTAACACACCAGTGTTGTGGCTGTTGCTGAGCAGTGTCTGCACAGCACCAAAGCTGTCTTTCCAACCCATCCCTCTCCCCCAAAGACCTGTAGGCTGGAGGAGGGCAAAAGGCTGGCATGGGACACAGCCAGGACAGATGACCCAACTGACCAAAGAGATATCACATACGATATGATGTTGTGCTCAGCAATAGAAGCTGAAAGAAAGGAGGAGGATGCAGAGGTATTTATCTTCCCACAAGACCCCTACACTAAGGCTTTGCTTTCCAACAAGTAAGTGGACATCTACCTGCTGATAGGAAATTGCTTTTGCTTTGCTGCTGTGTGCCACTTTAGCTTTTCTTGTTAAACTGCCTGTACGTCAACCCACAAGTTTTCCCTCTTATTTTCTCCCACTGTTCTGCTGAGGAGGGGGAGTGAGAGAGCAATTGGGTGGGGGTCTGGCAGCCAGAAAAGGTCAACCCACCACCACAACATTCCCACTTTGATTCATGGAGAGAATAAGACAGATGTATATAACAAGAAAATAAATACTGATCAGCAGCTATTTAATTAATAAGCAAGAAAGTAAGAAAAAGATCACAGTTAGGACTTGCAAATACCAGAGAGTTTATGACACAAATTAAACCACAAAGTATGAAAGTATATACACAAACAGTTAAGGCAGATGAAGAAAAATTTGCAAAATCTGACCAGACAAAATGTGTTCTAGAAAACAAATGGTATTAGAGTAATTAATGAACTGCCAATAATTACTATTCATTACTTTAAACTGAAGTGATATCAAAATGATAGAAAGATATAATAACTAAATCAGTAAAACAGAATGGTTGTTTCTGGTAAACATTATTACATAAACAAGAATTGCTTAGGGTCAGTAAAATTGTATCAACTATAATATTAAATGATTGGTGAAAAAATAAGTACTATAGTAACATGTAATTACACTCTATTTTGAGAATCTCTTTCCTGTAGGAGTTTCAAAGTTATTTATTGGAAATGAAAGTATTCCACTACAGTAAAAAACAAACTACTGGTTACAGTGAGAGGTTACAATTATCACAACCTTGCATTAAAGATGACGTTTCGGCTCATTGTTTGATGTTCAATGAGTTATTTACTCAAGATGAAATAATGAAAATAGTATATATCAACAGGACAGTAATTGATTTGGGCTCCCACTCCCCCCCCAAAAAATTTCTCAATATTCATATTTTCCTCTGTATTTTGAAAAGTACTAGAGATGATGATACTTACTAATATGTACAGTGAAATTAAAATCACCTGTAAAGAGAAAAGGAGTCACTTATAAAAACTCATGAGATTCAACGTTTGTGAATCAATGTGGAAGCCAGAAGCTAACATTTTGTCCTACTGGAAAACTCCGGGAGCAAAAAGTATAGTCATCATTCCTCATTTTAAGTTAAATATATAACCTCAGGGTAACATGCAGGGACTATTGTTTGCCTGAGGAAAAACTCCAACCAACCAATATGTTAAATGACGTCTCACCAATCACAAGACAGTATCGAAAATATCACTGCAAGCTGGATAAGAAGTTGTGGTTATAGCTGTGGAATTTTAAGGGGAGAGAAAAAGCAAGTTCTTTTTCTGTTCTGTAAATGAATCAGGGAGAAGCAGAAAAAAATCTCCGGAAGTATGTTAGTACATACAAGGAGTTTGGTTTCCACAGAAAGATGTGAGAAGTTGAGTGTGAAAAATTCTTAGTGGAAAATGAATAGAGAAGGAAACTGTATTGTCAAAGAATTCAGTTATTAAGCACAACTGATTTTTTCTTTATGCTTATACAGTCTCTGCTGAAAACCACTAAAGGAAGGAAAGGTTAAAAGAGAAAAAACTGCCATCAGCCTTATTAAAATCTTTGCATTCAAAATACTCAGCATTTACAGAAAACTTGAAACTTTCCCTGTTGTCATTAAGGCAATATGTAAATATACTAGCTTAAATTTAATCTCACTTTCTAATGTAGAGTAATTTGAATGAAATAACTTGGAAAGTAGTTTGCTCAGAAGTCTTCTCAATAAGGTAGAAGAAAGTTTTCGCAGTGAAATGGAATCATTACAAATGAATAAACAGATGGTGATTTCTCAGCCCTACCACCTTCATCCACAAAGTGGAGTGTGTGTGAGGGTTCTTATGTGTATATGTATATATATGTGACTGTTTCTGGAAGGTTTTCTGTCATATTCAATATTTTTCCAGGTGTATAAACATGAAGGTGGTTTTGCTTTTTTCTTGTTTTGCTTTGACTTTGGCTTTCCATGCAAAATTTTCCCTTTCTGTTTTAGACTTACTTAGGTAGGTTATTAAAGGGAATCATGAACTCAAACCCACTGCAAAGCACCCAACTAGACACCAGAGCTATTGTGTCTGGAAGCTTCAATGGATTCCTGACTTAATGCACTAAGTCTACCAAACCATTCAAGACAAGTGAGTCAGCATCACTGCCATTCTCACTGTAGCAAATCAAAAGTACTTTATGTTAACAGAATTTTCTGTGATTTTTACAAATAAGACATAATTGTAGATACAAGTTTTAAGTAAATAACTATTNAAAAATTGTTTTAGCTCCTTGCAGCTTCCCTACTTATCTTTTTTCTTAATTTCTTTTCTTTCCTACACTACTTCCGTATTGCATCAGTTTGGATTCCTGCCACTGCTAATCCATATGTTACAGCTTTAAAAGAACCTGATAGTTACTGCTTTTGTTGCATGTAGCTAATTTCAGCAGATCACAGCACTGAAGAAACTGTGAATATGGCTCCCTAACTAGCTTTCAAAGTGAGCAGAGGGAGAAAAGGGGTATTTAGAGGTAAAAATTGGTACTATGGAAATGCATAGGTGGTATCATTTTTTTTTGGTTATGTAGGTATGAGGGAAAAAAAATATGCCTACTACATAAATAAATCAGTCATTGAACAAAATAGTACATATGTAATCTGAAAGTTCCTTCCTTCAAATCAGCCCTTTTTACCTGTTCTGTTTCTTAAATAACTTGAATTCACCAGTCATAATTAAACTCAGCATCTTTTATGTAAATAGCACCATGAAACACACAAAGATATCTTATATCCTTAGTAACATATTTCCATGCCTGGAAAGATGTACTGTAGATAAAGACAAGGAGTTTTCTGCAGAACTCCAATGGTTAGTTTGCTACAAGATTTATTAACACAGACAATAAAACATTTTTTAAAATAAAACATTTTTTTTCCCTCTGTTGAAGTAAATTGTTCAAATTAAGGTATTTCTTCAAGGTCATAGAAGTAAAAGCTTACTTTTTTTGAACCTTCATGTATCTTCATATATCTAAAGAGAAAATTCTAAGAAATTTGCTAAAGGAAATAATTACTTTGAGAAACAACCTTTATTGAATACAGTTGGAAGAGTATTTCTTCAGGGTACATTGCATTTGAGACATTTTTCAATGGAATTAATTAAAGTCCTGTTCAAACCACCTTTCTTTATTTTCTAACCAAACCAAGTCATTTGCTGTCCAGCACAAAATCAAATTGATTGTAAACCAGAATCAATTTATCTGACAGTGAAATAATGAAAACTCATAATTAATTGAGAAACTGGTTTTATTTGTCTTAAGTAAAGGATACCATGGACATGATGTACTATATTGGGTAGGTAACACATTTCCAGAAATCTTGGCTCATGGTTGAGCTAAATCATAATGAAACAGATTTTTTTAATATCCATGGACACTGTTTGGAAGTATTTGTATCCTTTTCTTGAACCCAGGGACAGAGTTATCACCATTTTTAGGCACTGTTTAGAGAGTCAGATCTCTGTGCCTGCATAGGTATAGCTTAACTACACGCACTTGAAGGCCACCACCGTGCTGGACAATACAATTCACAGAATTCTATGAAGAATCTGTCTCTGAATAATGGAGCTTTTCCAGCTTGGGCAGCTTGAGACTTTAAAGTCAATATAGTCACAGCAGTTCACCATATGTGTGTGTGTGTATACATACATGTATGTCCTTATATATGTATATGCATATATATATGGCATAGAATTTTAACTTAAATTAATATAAACGTAATTTTAATTCATAAGTACAGATGTTAACAAAATATTAAGCATTAAGTATATTTATTTTTATCTATTTTTAATTTAAATACAGGCAAATTGAGGATGAAATATAGTGATTAATATAACAATGAATAGATTAATTATTTGTGAATTTAAAGATAGTCATTCCAAAATAGAGAAACTATTGACCTCTCTAAAAATGTTGAAAGAATAAAATATTTGAACATCCAATGTATTTTGTGTGCATTAACATTTTCTATAAATATCGTCAACACATTAATTATTTCCTGAAATATTATTACAAATTATTTCCTGAAAATGGGTTATTAACAAATGTGGATCAAATCTGGCCGCATCATAGCAGTCTTACTGCGATTTGTTTTGCACTGTCATGAAACCAATATGTCAGTCTCACACAATTGGATATTTTTCTCTTGTGCACCAAAAATCAGGAAAGATTAGGTAAAAGTCTTTTTGGTTTGTTTCTAAAAGACAGGATATATAAAAGGACTTTCAGTTAAACTGTAAATATAACTAAATACTAAACATAGTGTCCTGAAAGAGAAGAAAAAGTACTAAAATAAAAAAAAGTGCTGAATAAAACATTCAGTGCAAACTGTTACTATCTAAGATTAAACACTGAACCCCACTTTGCTAAAGTGAGAAGTAGGGTTGAAAGAAATCTTGATCACTTTTGTTTCATCGTGCAACAAACGTTTTAATCTCATGTTCTAAAGTTTTTGTTAGTTATATGCAGAAATGATTTATCCTTCTAGCATGAAAGCATTTGACACCTAGTTTTGTTAAATGTTTCTAGTCTTTGAATTACAGGATTTTGATCAGGATTAGAAGAAGTTGATGAGGAAAGAATATTGGCATGGCCAGTCATGAATGTGTTGCTTTTCTCATTAGTGTATCTCATTTGCATATTTACGGTCAAAACCGTAGCCAGATGTGGGATAAGGAAAGTATTTTTCCCAGTTTCAGTTGTGAAGGCTCCCATTTTTTCCTCTGGAGCATGACATTGACCTTTCTTGTAAGAGGGTTCATATTTTCCCAATAGTCTTCTAGCAAGGACATGAAGAGCTTTCCCACAATCTCTAAGCAGTTAATAAGTGTTAAAGCTTGGACCTGAAATTTAGAATCAAGAAAGAATCCCTTTGCAACAATAGCATATTTTGTTATTTTTGTCTTAGGGAATTCTGCCAAAATGTAACTAATTTAAATGCCTTTGAAAAATCCCTGATCATCAGATGTGCTGAGAATTGACATTTTGCATTTCAGCAAGTGTAACCTCTTAAGAGTTATATACTTCACTCATGATAGAAAAAGAGAATGGAATCTATTCAGTTCAGGGCTTCTGGGTCTGTTCAAAACTTGATTATAAACAGGGAGCTTATATTGTGGAGGGAGAGAGCTGCTGAAGGAATTAATCTATTTCTTTATCACAGGATAAGGATACTGGGCAGAACATAGAAGACAAAGGGGATAAGGAGCCTCAGGAAGGATAGGGGGAACAACAGAGGAATATTGGCAAGATTTACCAGGCAAAAAGGGTAAAAGGAACAGGTAAATATGGTGTGTACTTTGGGAAAAGAAACAAGAACTTGAAAGACACAAGAAAATCCTGGTTGCCAGAAAACACAAGCTGAGAATGGGAATGCCATTCCAGCATGGTAAAATGGTGTTTTCAAACAATCCCAGGATGAGCAGCCTAAAATTGGAAGTGTTCAGAGTCAGGCTGGATGAAGATTTGAGCAACCTAGTCTCATGAAAGATGCCCCTGCCCATGGCAGAGGGGTTTGCCTAGATGGTCTTTTAAGGTCCCTTCCAACTGGAACCATTCTGTGGTTCTATGATTCTGTGAAATGAGGGGTCTAGAACTGCTGAGGTGTGAAGAATGGACAGGGTGAGAGAAATTAAGAAAAACAGACAGACATCATCAACCTGGAGAAGACTGACAGGGAAAAAAATGTGAGTGAAGTCAGTTTCTGCAGAATCTGTAGTTGCTGAGTCTGCCCTTTCTTGTCTATAATAGGAAACTCACTAACACGTGTGCCTCAGGTATGTGTGCTGGATGTAATTAGTTTTTGTCACATCATTCATTAGATATGATATGGAATTGTGCGATACTGTTTAATCCATTAGCTTCAGGGATCTAGAAGATCTGGAGACTGTGGTGATAGTTTTGAGAACTTTAGTGACAGAATTTCAGTCTTTTTTTTTATAAATTTTTCCTCTACCTAGGGGAATTACAGCCACAGAAGCATGTACAACTGCATTTACATCTATTCAAAATATTTGTAAAGAAGGATGTTTTTAAGGTTGAAACATTGAGCACTTGAAAGCTAGAAAATGTCTCACTCTGAGTTGCCTGTACTTCCTATGACCTGACCTCTCTTCCACCTTTTTATCAGTATGATTTCCAGTTAATCATGACAGCCTAGGCTCTTGATCTTTCAAAGAAAGCTTAGGAGATATAAAAAATGAAAGCAACTATAACCTCAGTTCCACAGCATGTACACTGTATATCAAAAGCATCAAAGTTGGTGCTATAGAAAGCAATACAAAATATTACAGGTGAAACAAGGAAGAATAATTACTCACGTAGAAAATGCAGTTCATTTACTTAACTGTGCACAACAGTCAGTAACCTCTCCTCTGCAATGCTTCTACCAGCTTTGCATGCCTGTCTACAGTATGAGAACAGCTACCACAGCTTGGAGGGCAAGGGAAGGGGATATGGTGGTAATTACAGAGATTGCATTCAGTCCTTAGCACTAATTGAGGGCTGTGTTCAGTAATGGATTTGTTGTATTTCCGTACCCACAGCTTGTGTTTCATTAAGACAGTCAGAGTATAAACCTTTTGTAATCTGAAGAGAGAAAAATGTTGGCTCTCATTTCAAGAAAATGCTTAATCATGCACTGATTTTGAGTATGTGGTGAAGTTCTCTGAATTTAAATGCCTGCTCTGTGGAACTAAGTTTAATCTCAAGGGAAATTATACAACACATGTAGGTCACATATAGGCAGGCTTGACAATCATTCAAGTAATAACATGCAGGATCACACAACCCTGAAATCTTAGCTGATAAACTCTCCCTGCATGGTAAGACTTACTGATAAGTCTTACTGGTAAGTCTGACTGATGGTGACATACAGATAAAATAAACCTGATTGATGTAAGAGTTACTGGCTTTGGTCAACATATATGCAGTTATGTGTGGATTTGTAATTCCTCATGGCCACAGCTCAGTGAGTTGTAGCACTGCACATAAGGACATGCCAAAAGTCTATCCACCTCATCCTTAAGTTGTGTTGAATCAGAGTGAACTATACATAAGGTATATAACTGTCTACAAAAATTGTTTTAGCTCCTTGCAGCTTCCCTACTTATCTTTTTTCTTAATTTCTTTTCTTTCCTACACTACTTCCGTATTGCATCAGTTTGGATTCCTGCCACTGCTAATCCATATGTTACAGCTTTAAAAGAACCTGATAGTTACTGCTTTTGTTGCATGTAGCTAATTTCAGCAGATCACAGCACTGAAGAAACTGTGAATATGGCTCCCTAACTAGCTTTCAAAGTGAGCAGAGGGAGAAAAGGGGTATTTAGAGGTAAAAATTGGTACTATGGAAATGCATAGGTGGTATCATTTTTTTTTGGTTATGTAGGTATGAGGGAAAAAAAATATGCCTACTACATAAATAAATCAGTCATTGAACAAAATAGTACATATGTAATCTGAAAGTTCCTTCCTTCAAATCAGCCCTTTTTACCTGTTCTGTTTCTTAAATAACTTGAATTCACCAGTCATAATTAAACTCAGCATCTTTTATGTAAATAGCACCATGAAACACACAAAGAGGGAAAACTTAATTCAAGCCAACAAGTATGTGTTTAATACAGCTTTTAGATATATTGCACTTATTCTCTCACTTTGACATCAAATGGCTATTAGGAAAAGAACAAATTAAAAAACTGTATTCACAGAAAAGCAAACAAAACCAACAAATATATATGTGTTTATATAAACACCTAATATTATTTATAACCCCTAGTTTATTAGAGACAGAATTGAATGAACATACTGCATGAAGTGCTTTGTAATTTTGGTTTAGTTTTTAGTTTTTTTAGACTGATTATGCAATATGCCTTAATGAAACCATGAAACACATAACCATTGGCTAATTGTATTTGTAACATTTGAATTTATGGGACAGGATTTGCTAAATGAGACAGAACAATCATAGTAGCCAACTTCTATGAATGTTGTACTGTCAACAGTGGTGGGAGAAGGAAGGGAATGAGGGGAGGAAAACATTCCAGGAAACATGAATGATATAAACATAATTTATTTAGCTGCTGATAACAGAAGACTTATTGCATAGTTTGAGCACTCGTGTTCTTGAAACAAAAATAAACATAGATGGACCAGATTAAGTGTCATGATGGTATTGCAAAAATAATTTCTTTTTATTATTTATATAATGTCCTTTCGAAATAAAATATTGGTCTTAAAGGCTGGTTCCTTTACAGAGAACCTCAGGTAAAGATTTATAGGAATGGTAATATCAGTCTGAATGTCAGCACAATTCGCCTCTCTATTGATCTCGCTAATCAGATGGGTCTTGTTTTTGAGCCCAGATACTAGCAGAAAGTTTTAGTCCGTTAGTAAGAAAATATGGCTATAAAAATAGAACAATTTCATCTTTCAAGATACTCTCTGAAAAAGGTGGTCTTGCTGACACTGTTCTGCCAACTATGCCATAATGACAGAAACTCTGACATGACAGAAACTCTGACATAACATGGCCATGGGCATCACAGTATGATGTAAGATGATTAAAAGTTTTGATCATCAGAAGGATTTTTTGACGAATCTAATACAACGGTATGAATAACAGCAACAAATCAAAGAATCTAAAGAATACTCATCTAAATAGGAACATTTTCTTCCTTTAATAAGGTAATATTCTAGCTCATATTACAATTTCATTTCATGAGCAACAATTCATTTCATACAGTTAACAATTTAAGGAACGTGAAGTGCCACAATGTCTTGTTAGAAACTGAAGGTCAGCAACTTGGAATAAATACAAGATAAAACTTAAATCATGATTAAAAGATTAATATTTACAATTGTGGGAAACATAATAGAAATACTTTCTCTTTTTTATAGCAGCAGTAATTCCTTTAGATACAAAATAAAGCAACAAAATCCAGACAGTGTTTTTAAGTCTAGCATTAGTACTCTCTACTACTAAGCAATAAAAGTATCATCAGTCAGGACACAGTACTGCTTTGTATTGCTGTGCTTTGCTAAAATCATTATTTAAATTCTGATAAAGCAGCAGTAAGGATTAAAATAATGACAAACAACAAAGAAACCCCAAAAAGAAAAATTTGTGATGAACGTTTAAGAATGAAAAGATGCTTAAACACTCCTTATTCATTCCTGTAGTTTATCTCCACCTTACTCAGACTGTTATTGTAATTTTTAAGAAGCTTCCCCATTGGGATAAGCATTTGATGCAAGTAATTAAAACAGTTATTGAGCTAGAGGATGTTTCTTGGGAAGGTTTAGGAGGCACAGCATTTCTTCTAACATGCTTAGAAGTATGCTTGTTGTACAAGACGTGAGCACAGCACATGTTCAGCTGGTGTTTTTTCCTTGTCAGTGGTGTAATATCCAGACATATGATCTTCTACTATTTTTTTATTAAACATGTCTTAGGATATATTAAAGGTATAATCACAGAAATAATCATAAGAATTGTAGGAATAGGCATGGGCTGTCTATCAATATCAACTTTGTACTTTAAATTTCCTTTCTGAAGGTACATGAAAGCAAGATAATTGAATCAAAACCATAGAAATCACAGTCACTTGATTGTATCATCAGCTGCAGAGCTCAAAACCTGGTCTGCCTGATTTATCCTGCTTAATGAGATTGAGATGAATAGATAATACTAGGGAGCTGATCTGTAAATATATAAATACATTTCAAGAAAATTATAAGGCTCTACATGCTTGACGGGAAACAAACTTTAACAAATCTCTTAAAACAATGCAGCCGAGAGAGGTAGTGCTTAAGTTACCATACAAGTTGAAGTCAAGAAGATTAGTGAGAAAATAGTCAGAGGAGATAAAAGAAACACAGTGATTAATTAAAAATAAAACCTAAACCCGTAAGTCATAGTAGTTCAAACATAATTGCTACTTTTTTTAGTTCATAAGAATGATGTTCCTTGAAAATCTGTCCATTGTGCAGACAAAATAGATTTCATCTCTTCTGTGTGAAATTGCCAATACTAATTTAGTTTTCATTTTCTTGTCATTAAAATCTTTACAATATTTATTCTATTAGGATTTAAAATTATTTTCCCTTGATATCTTATAATTTATAATTTTCAGTGGAAATCTTTGAATTTGCATGTCAATTACAAAATGAAAAAATATATTTTGGGGATTTTTTTTCCGAAAGGAAAATTGTTTTCTTAAAATCTTTAAGTAAGCAGATATTTCTATATGCATAATTGAGAAAAAATATATTTTCCTATTTTGAAAAAATGTGCATTGTAAACAAAATTAAAACATTAGAATGCAAAAGACAATTGTGACAGAAAAGAGATTAATAAAAGCTCAGTATTAAAAAAGGTAGCTTAACAGAAGTGAAATGAGAATTTATTATCTGCATGCTAATTAATTTTTATCTAGAATAATGTAAGCCTTCTGAAATCGGAAGAACCAAGGTCAGATGAACAGTCTTCCAAAAATGTAATAGTTGTCTGTACTGAACTTATTTCGGTGAAATTGCTGCCAAGCATCCTAATAAGACTTGCTCCATGTACAATACTCCTTGTCTTGTGCAGTGGGGACTGATCATCTAACGTAACTGCAGAAAAACATAAAGAGTTTTATACATCAATTTCCACAGAATAGTCTCCTTGAAGGGTTTCGTTACAGCACTTGGTTTAACAGCATTTCAAATGGTGGGATTGGACGTGCCAGATATTAGTGTTGTTAGGGATAATCATTCTGTGGATCAAGAAAAGGATACCAAAAATAAGCCAAATGGATAGGTAAATGATCATCAGGCAAAGTGAAACAGTGAAATAATGAACAGTGAAGTAGAGACTTAGCTTCCTCCGGTCAGAGGCAACATAGCAAGCGTGCATTCAGGCTGGACTTTGAAGGTCATGTGCATATTGCGACAGGTTGTTACTGTAGCTGGGTTAAACTTTTGGCTACTGAGACAGAAGCCAAGAACTTCTCCAGTGCACAGGACATGCAAACATCAGGAAGCAGCATCTGTGGTTCAACAGTCCTAGGACGGTACTTCAGTGAGTTTCAATCCTTGATGGGATTTTCCGCCTAAATATTTCTGCTAAACCATAACTTGAACTGAATATCACAATTTGTCCATTTCTTTTTTTAAATAACCTAAAGAAACTATGGTTCTTTAACCTTTAACCTAAAAGAACCAAGGTTCTTTTAAAGAACCTTAAAGAAACTATGTCATCCTGTCTCAAGATGGGTACTAGGTAACACCTTTACATGGCTCCTTAAGGTAAATCTGAATTTTAAGGACTATCATCTGTCCTGAGGTCATGTTTTCACATTCCATCTTAAACAAAATGCACTAAATGAATAGAAATATATAATTGTCCAGGTTGGAAGGGACCTCAGAAGATCATCTGGTCCAACTTTTTTATGAGAAAGAGAGCCTACATGAGATTATAGAATGGATGGAATGGAATGGTAGGGGTTGGAAGGGACCTCTAGAGATCATCTAGTCCAACCCCCCTGCTAAAGCAGGTTAGCCTAGAGCAGGTTGCACAGGAATGCATCCAGGCGGGTTTTGAGTATCTCCAGAGAAGGAGACTCCACAACCTCTCTGGGCAGCCTGTTCCAGTGCTCTGTCACCCTCACAGGAAAGAAGGTCCTCCTCATGTTCAGGCGGAACATCCTGTGTTCCAGTTTGTGCCCATTGCCCCTTGTC
>VZSC01002133.1:291389-340051 GCA_013398225.1 Steatornis caripensis | reverse complement strand
AACATTGAATCTAAACTATTGTTAAAACAGGGATTCTCTCTGTTCCTAAGTACATGATATACCAGTAATGTCCACAGAGGCTAGTTTGTAGGAAGGAGGCAAGAATGTTTTACATTCCTGTCCCTGGCTCTTGATTGCATTTCTTCACATAGAGTTTGGCCTTGTCACAGCAAGTATATGGACAGGACACGGTATGACATGACTTGAAAGGGTGTGATGGAGGCACAGTGATACAATGTAATTACAATGAAGAACATCAAAAGAACATGACATGTTCTGCAAACACCTGTTGGCTTATATGTAGCACCTAATTAGCTAAAAACAGTTATTTCTAGTTCTCCAGATCTCTTGACCATAGATAGCTGGAAGCCTGCTCAGTATTGCTCTGAAAGTGCCAACAGCTGAGAACAGCCAAGTGGCTTGGACTTTTTCACAGTTGCTGCTAGAATTTTAAGCAACACAGACCCTCAGAATATCCTTCTTTTTTCTTGTTTGTATTATTACTTATTTATTTAGTGAGTTAGTTAGTTTGATAAATGTAAAATATGGACACATCACCCAGAGTATTAAGAATTCTATTGTGCATTTGATTTTTCTTTTTTTTTTTGCTTCCCCTGTAACAATAACCACACTGGTTTGAACTATTTTTTTTTTTTTGTAAGGAAAGTTAGCTTCAAGCTTGGGTTTCATATGAAGAAGATAGTTATAATTTTATAAGCATGAATCACAAATATTGCTCCCTCATCAACACAGTACATAAATAATCATTTTAATTGCATACATTGTGTGTAATTATTTGATAATATGAAGTTTTTGGAATGTTTTTTACACCGGCAATGAGAAAACACAAAAATACCATGCTAGTTTGTTTCAATAACAAGGTATTTTTCTCTTCAGAAATACAGATGTTTTTACAGGGACTCTCAATAACAAAGTCTGTAATTGGAGGGTTTCTTTTCTTGTTTGAAATAGCAAACCACTGGAAGACAGTACTGCTATAAAGACCATTACAGTACCGCATTAGTAGCATACTGCGGGTGTTTAAGGAGGATTACTTATTTAAGTGTTTGCACTGAGAGTGGAGAGAAAAAGAATGAGAGCTGTTTGAATGCAGGGAAGGAAAGAAGATCACTGTGGCCCAATACCAGGAAAATTATTTATGAGAGTACCAGTTCAAATAAGTTATTTAAATTATATTTCATGTTCTGATTTTTTTTTTTCTTTATAAGATTCTAGTGAGAGCCAAAAGTTTCTTTACTGGAGAACGTTTGTTTTCATCACATTCATAGCCAGGAGGAAAAAAAAATATACCAGAGATAAAAAGTCAATGAGTTTCTTTTTGTGTGGGATGTCATTTAATATTACTGATTCAAGAAATTCAGAAAAGCATCGAGTTTTTTACTATGTATTCCGGGAGGGCTTTTTAAGCTTCTTACATAAAGATTCTACTGTCAACTTTGATAAATCTGGGTATATAGTGATGTGGAAAAGTACAGCCAAATTGTTGTAGGAAACATACTTTTCAGCTTTTTACATTCTTTTGTGAGTATTTGATATTAATTAGAGAAAAAATCTTTTTAGAATACTGTTTTGGAGAAGGAGATAGAACAGTAATCATTTATCTACAGTGCAGTTTTACTGTTTATATACTGCATAGTTATTGTCCAGTTTAACTATTGCATTGTAAGAACTACTACAAAACTTCAGTAGTAGGAATTCTTTAATTGGATTAAGTTAAATACTTTGATGATTCTCTCCTGTTTACTTTGCACCCAAAACTGACACTAGAGATATGCAACAGAGAATAGGTATAAAGGAATCCATCCACCAGCATCATCCAATGTAGTGCTTAGCCATCTGTTTTTGTTTACTACTCGATAAATAAGATCACTGTTGCCTATTTCAGGGAGAATAATCATATATTTTTATACCTCATGAATGCAAGCTAAGCAAATCTGTATGGGTTTGTTTTGTTTTGTATTAATCTGTCTAGATCTGGGTTCCCCAGTGCTAGAAGGACATTGACTAACTGGAGCAAGTTCAGCACAGGACAGCAAATCCAGAGGAGGGTCATCAAGATAATTAGGGGCAGAAACATAAGGAGAGGCTGACAGCATGATTTGTTTTGTTTGGAGAAGGCTAAGAGAGGATTTCACTGCTCTCATCAGCAGTCCAATAAGAGGGTGTAAAGAAAGCCAAGGTAAATTCCTCTTGGAAGTTCAAAATGAAAGGGTGAAAAACAAGGACACAAGTGCATCAAGAAAAAACCTGTTTGGATATCTAAAAAAACACAAAATGTAATGACTAATGATTAAGATTTGATTAGGAGGTTGGATCAGATGACCTCCAAGGGCCCTTATAATGAAAATTATTCTGTGAAATCTGTTTTAAAAAATTGTAATATAACAGTACAAACAGTACAGAGATATCTTTATTATCTGATCAATGCTCACAAATATCTAAAGGGTGGATGTCAAGAGGACGGGGTCAGACTCTTCTCAGTGGTGCCCAGCAACAGGACAAGGGGCAATGGGCACAAACTGGAACACAGGAAGTTCCACCTGAACATGAGGAGGAACTTCTTTCCTGTGAGGGTGACAGAGCGCTGGAACAGGCTGCCCAGAGAGGTTGTGGAGTCTCCTTCTCTGGAGATATTCAAACCCCACCTGGACGTGTTCCTGTGCACCCTGCTGTAGGATAACCTGCTTTAGCAGGGGGGTTGGACTAGATGATCTCTAGAGGTCCCTTCCAACCCCTACCATTCCATGATTCTGTGATTCTATGATCTTACTGCTTAGGAAGTGTTCATATCTGTTTAATAAACTACACTTTCTTTCCTCTTATAATGTTCAGACCACCAAGTAATCCAAAATGGACATTTCTGAGTGTTTTTTGTACATAGGTGAGACCTATATAACTACTTTTGAGCATCAAAATTTGAAATCTGAGAAACCACAGCACTGACATAACTTTTTTTTCTGTTCCTGATTCTCCAAGAAGTTGCAAATTTCACTTCTGTAAACACTATTCATTGAGAGCCTTGCTTCTATAGCCAGAAGATTTGTTTTTTATTCTCCAATATTTCATTGTGTTATAACTGCTAATTCAAAAAGTTATTCTATTGGCAATTAATTTGGACCTAGGAGTATACAAATTGCAGAAACATTCTATTTTAGATTGTTGTACAGTTTATCTTCAAACACACAATCTGAACTTCATAAATTTGTTTAAAAAAGTTTTTGATACAAAATTCATAAACAAATTTGAGGATCATTCTTGGAGGAACCTGTAAATAGAGCGACCCCACATTCCAGACATGTCTGGAAGTCCTTAAACTGATATTAAGAATACTCATTGAGAAAGTCAACAATGGCCGCCTTTCAGTATTATACAATAACTTTTGTTTTGATAGATGACTGCTGACTTTCAGTTTTGTATCTGAGCATCTTAAAGTCCAAGATGTATGTTAAGCTACTTATTATTAATAGTTTTTAATAAGATATTCAAAGTAATTTGTACCACAATTTAATAGGTATATATGCATTAGCATGTACACAGTATGGCTGAGACAACTTGTTCAGTTCTATGAAGTTTTGAAAATAATTTTTAAAGGAAAATTTAATTAAAAAATAGATACATAATAGAAATATAACAAAAATATCTTTATGAGCCAATAATCACCATGCAAAGAAAATAACCCCCTTGCTTTTTTTGATACTTACGAAAAATATGTGGGTTTTGCAAAATGTCTTAAAGATGCACTAATTGAAGAGGCTAGTAACTAAGGAACTGGCTCTGAAAAGGAGATCCTCTCATGAACTCCATTAAATGAAACAAGCAACCTACCAAAAACTGTGATAATTTTAATGTCATATCTTGTGAAAGATAGTTTCTTTTAAAAAAATCATGTTAAATTATTGAGGAAGACATTTCAAAAGGGTCAAAGGACAGACGTTCAGTTTCTATTGAAAGGTAACAGGTTCCTTAACTCATTTTTGTGGATTTAAAAATAACAATTCTGGGAAAACTGAGTCAAAAACAATTAACTTGTAAAAGCTATGTAGAAACTAAGTTAAATCAGTGTGGATCAAAGATTACAAATATAATCCAGTTAATAAATTACAGACACTAATAACCAACCTTTCCAAATTTGAGTAGATACATTTCCTAAAAAGATTTGAGATCCAGCCTATCATTAACCTAGAAATAAAGTAGGCTAACATCACTGTAGCAATACCTGTATCATAAAGAAATTCTCATAATTTGTAGGCAGGTAAATTAAAGGGAAAGGAGAAGGAAAAGGAAAACAAAAAGGAAAAAAGAGCATTTGGCTAGTATTTCTATACAATTGCCCCAAAACTAGATGGAGAATTAACCAGACATCTATATTTCATTTTCAAGTAAATGTGCACACAATCGCTCACTAATGAGGCAATTTTATTAATTCCTTTACAGTCTTTTCCCTTCTACCTCTGTTACATAAATAACTTTCAAAGAAAGAGCTCTAGCTACCAGCCATACATTAACTCCTAGTAGACAATGGGTGAAGTCAACACCACCAAATAAACCTCATGAAAGAGAGACATTCAATGTGAAGATCACTCTTTGGAACTGTAGTGAAAGTATTGGTCCCTGATGTGTCAAGAGTCCAGACAAAGTGGAAGGAAGATGAGAAGGATTTTTGTGGGTAGCTGTGTAGGAGGTCCCTGAATGAAGAAAACCAGTCACCAACTAGGTGTCATGAAAACTGCCTTTTAAAATGAATGAGTGCAAACCCAAACTTCTGAGTATCTCTTTATGAAGAAATAAAATTAATAAAGACTGTTTCCATGTAACAGGCACTGCTGAATCATCCTGATTGATTGTCAGTTGCTATCTACATGAAAACTAAAAGGGTTTTTCTCCATTTGCCCAAGCTTCTGACATCTGAGAAGTCATCTGCCATGAATAGTAACTATTACTGATGTCAAAGGACCAAATTTCAAATTATCGTTTAATCTTGTCTGACATGAGAGAAAACATAATTGAATTCTAAACAAGTGATGTCACATTTTGTGAAATGATTGCTTCCTGGATGGCAGCAGTAAACCCCAAAGAGGTGCTGCATTTCATGCAGAAAAAAGATCTGGAAAAACAATAAGATGCATTTTTGTTTAAATATTACTCTCTTTTTTTTGCCCTTTTTCTTTTTTTTTTTTTTCTTTTCTTTTTCTAGAGGAAAAGAAGTATTTAAAGTATAAACTTGGGAATAGGCAAGAAAATGTCTATAGCCATTCTGAAATATTTAAAAATTAAGAACAAATCAAGAGCTCAAGAGGACTCTTCACTTACATGAAAGGCCTCTCTAAGATAATTGTAAGGTCTTGGAAGTATTACAGTGTTAAGGCCAAATTAATATGGAAAATGATGTCATATTGGTTAAGGGCTTTGGTGTAAATAGAGCATTGGCACCCTTTGCTGTGTGTTAGAGTACAATTATGCTGAACTTTTAGTGCTAACGATCTGTTTGTTTATATGTGAACCAGTGAACCAACAGTACACTAATTTTGAAACTGTTAATTTGTAGATATCCAATATAACACAGGTTTGGCCATGTATATAAATCCCTCAATAATCAGCTCAAGAAAAGCTGGAAGAAGTAGGAAACCATGATGGAAAAATCCAAATATTCGAACATGTAGAATTTCTTAAGAACAGATTAATTTACATTTAATAGATTGTAAATAAGATATTTGTTCCATTGGCTGAAAATGGTTGTATTTTACTTTTTACCAATTTCCTTTTTAAATTAAACCAACTCACTCCCTTGATAACATTCCTTGATATTGTTTTTGTTATCATGGACAAAGCCAGATAATTCAGGGCTAAAGTAACAGAATAATTTAGAAGGCTATATTTACAATTTTAGATGGATTAAGTTATAACCACTTGCATGACAGGATATCTTAAAACCAGAAATTTTTGTGTCACCATCATGACTTTTTGACTGTTGTAACTCTGCATCAGCATTTCAGCTGAATACATCTTGGTGATGACTTCAGTTAGAGTTAATATGTCCTCATTATGCTTAGAACAAAGGTGTCACAACCAGTTTCTGGTATACCGAGACTAAATTCATTTAAGCATTTTGCTTGATCTGGAAAGCAGTATCTATCTATGAAAAAAAAACCTACAACATATTATGTTTTCAACCAAAGTTCATACAGTTAAAAGGAATGGTCCTGAGGATACAAAAATATTATGGCCCTGATTTAGGAAAGAACCTGGAGACTACATAAAGCCATATGCACTCAAATGTTTATTAGACATTTTTCCAAAGGACTATCAGTTTAAGGTCAAGGGATAAAGAAAAGTTAAATATAAATGTCATCGCCTCTGTCTTCTGGGATGCTCAATCCAATAGACATTCTCAGAGCATTATTGGTATGTCCAGTAGACATTCTCAGAGCGTTATTTATATGATAATGCTGCATTGCATAAGAAAGATTGAGATTTATGCAGAGATTATATGCAGAAAAAGAAGAAAATATACCTTTTATATAGCAGTCTGTTGGTTGGAAAATGGTGGGGTGATTTCCACAGAAAAACTGGAGAGTATCCTCTAAAGGAATATATGATGATCTACTCTGCTCTGCTGGTTTCTGTCAGGTAAGCAAAGGTCCAAGAACCACTTCTGGGGGACTTTTCTACTTACCAAATTATTGTATAAAAAAACCCCAAAACATCACAATCATTTAGGAAAAGAAGCAAACAAACAAACCTCACCTTCATTACATCTTTAAAACAAAGGCTGCAGGTGGTTGGGACTCATTCAATAAATTATTCAGGGGTATAGTACATTATAGATTAGTCTTCACCAGCCTAGAGTACTCATGTATTGGTCCATCCAGTGTATGCAGTGTTCTGCACACAGCCTGCTCTAGATTCTGCACTGGGGCTGGTTCAGGCCTCTGAGAAGTGACATGCACAGCGGTCTGACAAAGTCCTGCACTGCCCTCCAACATGAAGTTTTGTGGACCTAATTCTGAGGTGTCAGTATCTTCATTGGGTAATATTAGGGAGATGTTTTTTTCCTGTATTGAATCTGAATGCTTTCCTAAACCAGGAAAATATCAATATATTATGTAAGAATATGAATATTGACTTATTAATGTCATAAGAACCCTCCACAGTTATCTGGCAAAGAAAATAATATAAACTTCAACACCACAGTTGTTTTCCTTGACTTATGCATGACTACTCACTTGCGTAAAATTAATCTCATTCATAAATGTCTTCAGAGTTGCATCTGTCTTTGTGACAACACTTGAAAAAAAAAACAGTTTGAGAACATGGCTCAACATAAAAATAGTCAGATTCTTTCTAAACAATTTATTAGTGAATATGCTGTAACTATGGAATGTATAACTCAGAGTCTTTTCTTTGCACTTCATACTTTCCTTCCTTTAAATATCTATTGTCTTCAGATTTTATTAATTTCTCTCCGAGTACTTAGAATTCATTTACTTGGAAGTTAATTTTGCATGTATACATCTCAACATATATTAATCAAAATCCCAGTCTGATATGTAATAAGACTGTCTCCTATGTCAAACTCTCCATAAATCAAAAACTAACTATACATTTTTATGGAAATGAGTTATGCAAAACAGCTATTTGATCTGTAATAATAGTCACATGAGAAAGAAACAACAAAGAAAGAGGCCTGAGAACACGTCAGGAACGCAAATATAGTTACAATCCACTTTTATTTGTCAGACTTAGAAATACAAAATGTACATTCACAAAAATAATCATAAAACAAAATGTCCCAGGGTTCCACTCAATTTTATCCCATCCCTTTCTGAGGAACACATAGATATGAAGAAAAATCTAATTCAACAGCAGAAAAAATGTTAAAAATTGTGTAACATATAAATAATTTATTTGAAACATTCAATTGCTGACCCAGTCAGATTTATTTAAAGCAAAACACCACCTTGTGCATATCCAATTAATGGTTACCATGGCAAATAAGATTTCCCAAAACACTGCCTTATTGCAATATGCATGACAATTGCAAGTATATTGCTCTGAATATTTCCATAATGAATTAGCTCGTCGATCCAGCATCAGACAATTAATTTCATGAAGCATCAGGTATTCAATATTTATCCTCATAGAAACTAAATAGAAACATTCACGTATCACCTGGAAATGGATTCCTCTATACATCACCATCCTGCTTTGTCTCATTAAATATTTTCTTAGCAATTAGGTTAGGATGGGTGACAGAGTTTTGGTAAGTTTTCTATATGAAATAGCCATGAACTCTACAATATGGTAATTTTTGAATAACAGCTAGTTTTGAAATGTATTTATATAAAGAAAACATTTTATAAAAAACTTATTAATGAGCTCATACTGGCTTGTAAACATGGTCCTCAGTGAAATACAGCTTCATTCTATCTGTTTTTTAAGGATTTTCTTGCAGGATAATGGCTGGGTCAGGCAGACCTTAGCACTGCCATATTTTACATGAAATAAGGAGGAAGAGTTTGCTGCCCCCAGAAAAATCGCATATTAGTAAGGGAGCCATCTAGAGGAGAAGTAAGGACTAACCTGAACTTTTTCCTCTGCTTTGAATATGGCTATCTTTAAACTGTTGTGACCCAGGACTCAAAATTTTCCCTTCAGAAATATTTTAACAGTTTTATTTTAAGCATCACATTGTGGTCATTTCTATAATCACTATTTGACTCATTGTGCAGTCCAACCTGGAGAGATAGCTGCCTCCATGACACTGTCCTCTTCCGTAGGCTACAACCTCATCTTTTAGCAGACCCATTTTCTATCCCTGTGAAGCTGGGTTGTGTCCTGAAATGAATGCTGAAAACAAACCACTCCAAAGAGACCCAAAGAATAAGAGTAAGAAACCCTCTGGTTCAGAGAGGCTGGGATTAGGGAGTTCAAGGTTATGCCTGTAGAACAGTTTCTGGGTTTCTGGACAGTCACAGTTTAAACACTCAGTAATTCTGAGAGAAAGTACTAGATCTTTAAGCAATTTCTTCTCTTTGAAGTGAGGACCTTACTTGTTATGGAATCATGCTCCTTCTTCAGCTTAAACTTTCAGTGAAAATGTGTGTTCATAAGAAACCTTCATCTTAGAACTTACTTCAGTCTCCACCAGCTGAATAATCTAATTAAGGATAAAAAATAGTGTGACGTTGACAAAGAACTAAGCATAGGAAAGAACTCCTGCTAAAGGACTGATAATGAAGCTGAAAGCCTGTTAGAGTTTGTAAAATTATTATTATTATTATTAATAGCACTACCAGTAGTAATAATAATACTTCTATTTTTGCACTTTTCCAAATTTTAAGAAACACCTGTCACGTATGTGTGTAGCAAACAGAAATCATGTAGTCTCTGAAGCCAAACTTCAGAGCTGGTCATTTTAACTCCTTTGAGAATGTGCTTTTATGACTAGGTTATATTTTGGTTTGGTTTGATTTTTTTTCCTTGTTTGTTGTTTGGGGATTTTGTGGGGGTTTTTACCTCCTTCTTATCCACAGCATCACTTTGGTAGACAGCTTGAAGTGTGGTTTTACATGAGAAAATATAATCATAATCTTTTTTACATATCTAAAGCCAATCCTACAGAAAAGTTGAAAATTAGGACAGAAACCTTGAAATTATTCTCTTTGGTATGAAATACTTATTAATAGTAACACAACAAACTCATTAATAATCATAATCTGTTTGCAGGGAAGAAAAAAGAGCTAGTTAATGACAAAGTAATATGATTTGATTTTTAGACAGATTTTTGACTATACTTGGCATCTGTAAAAAAAGAATAAGCCAGCAAGCAATATTAAGGTTCACTGCACATATTCTCATTCATAGCATTGACCTTGAATGTAACATAATCTGAAGCTAGCTGTAGGCAACAGAAGTAGCTGAAAAATCTGGAGTAATTGTCAGCATTTTCAGCACAAAATTTTGCGAAGCTTTTGTTTCAGTCTTTTGGCACATACTGTAACCACTAGCTTAATTTAGCAATATCCAGCAGTTTGATGGATCAGAATATTTTTTAAATGAATGACACTAATTTTGCTTGCAGTAACATCTACGACACCAGCTGTTATTGTTATCAGTGCCATCACCATCATCATTATCAGCATAACTATAATTACATTTAGAAAGATAAATCAAGGGAATGCAGCAGTGGTAAAACAGAGTGTCAGGACACAGGGGTGTCCTTTGTTTCTGAGTCCTAACAGTATTGCTTTATTGCAGTCTGCATTGTGGCCGTTCACTGCAGCAGGTTATTTAGTGTCCTTTGATCATATTTGCTAGAATTAATGGTGATTTCTTGTGTTCCTCAGATGAAAGGTGCAAATAAATAACACATAAATGATCTGTTGATATTTTCTACATAAAGTTGAGAATCAGTTTTGATTATACAATAAGTAGCCTCATTGAATTTGCTTTTGTCTTTAAAAGGGAACACCTACAACTCAGCATATCCTCCTATTATTTCCATGTAACTTATCTAGGCAAATAGATATTAAAAGCCAAATATAGAAATAGAAAAATACACTGTATTCCACTGAATAATAATTGGGTACTTCTGAAGTACTAGATTCAGTAATATGGTCAGATACCAATTTGAGTCTAGGTATCCATATTACATGATCAAATTACACTGACTTGGGGTGAAACTGTGAAAATGGAGAGAAAGCGAAATACGTAGTTAGTATCATGTTCTGTTTTTTATCTCACATCCAGTAAGTCTGTGTATATAATCAGTTGTCCATTTGTAGCTAGGTAATTTGAGAGCAGCTGAAAAACCAAACATTATTGAAAGTCACATCTCTGAACTCTTGGTTTTAACTGCCACTACAAATGTGAATTTAACAACAGTTACAGTCTGACCCCCTGGTTCTCATTATGCCATGTGAAATGTGAACATGAACATGAGTATTTGCCACTAAAAAAAAAAAAGCACACAACATATAAAATTCAGTCTATTGCTAAGCTTCTCTGTCTATGTTTTCATTCTGAATATAAAATGATTGGCTGAGTCAAAATTATTACAATTCTGGAGGAATGTTATTAGATCTCATACTAGTTTCACAAACTTCAAAAAACTCAGGAAAGTTGCTATCTTTCTGATCATACAAAGTTCTACATTAAAGAAGAATGTTTCTAAAGATTATACTTCAAATAATCTCATTGCTGCTTTATTAATAACAAAAAAACAAATCTAATATTCAACTAAAATCTCTTAAATATAATGGCCATAGTAGTGTTCAGTCCAAAACACTATGTAAGTACATGCTTGTTTCTAGAGACAGGACTAAATTTCCAATTTATGACACATTAAGTTTTAGCATGCAGTCTTTCTGAAGATGTCTGAAGATGTAATCATCTATTCACTTCCTATTTAGGCCTCAGGGATAAGAAGGTTAAAAAGAGGTAGGCTCTCTTCTAACACTGTCATCTTCCATTCCTTGATTTAGATAGCTGAGACGACAGGAAAATTTAAGAAGTTGTTCTGGGTCTGGAACAGTTGCTCTTTTTCTTCATGATCTCCAAGAGCAAGTTAGAACTTGAAGATAAACTTTTTTCATAATAAGTGGAGATATTATTGAGTCAAACATCTCTCATTACTCCTGTTAGGCTTCTTTTCATGTCATGAAAAAATAAATTCCTTACTTTGCACTCTGCAGTTCTATAATGTAAACTTTAGATATAAAGTTTTAAATACATTATTTTTTACATTTTAATCACTGTTTAATACTCACATTCTCTGTAAAAAATGCTGAACTTAAAAAGACTTAATATTATTATAAACTACAAACATTTCACTTCATTTTAAATTTTAAAGTTACAGTTGTGGGAATGAAACTTTAAGTTAATCACTGACAGCTATAAATATGCAGAAAGGTTGCCAAAAGTATAAAATAACAACATTAACTAGAAAACTGAATAGCTTTTTAACTGGTGAAGTCTTTGTTTCTACAGATTGAGAAAGTCATTTGAATGTTAAACAGTACAAAAACTAACAAAGACCATGCACATCTGATCTTAATCTGAGAAAAAGAAAATATCGTTTTAAAGCGTGACAAATACCTACGTTTTTATTCAGTAATGCATTTGATATAAATTTATCATATAAAGTGCTCAGGTGCTGAGGAGACTGAATTATATTTTTACATATGTAGTTCAAAAGGGATTAATTTATGTAAGTAACCATTATTAAATATTGCATTGTTGGCCCTACTTCTCCAGAAATATAGATAATGAAACACCTGGCACACTTCTGCTCTTCTCTTATTCATCCATGAAGAAACAGCATTAAAAGCTGTCTTAAGTCTGTTCATAGAAGGATATTGAATACAGCGATAGAGTATACTTGGATCATGAGCCATTGCAGTATGAAACCTAGAGCTATCTATTACTTTCATATGTAGAGTAATAAATGAAAAATGCTCAAGATTTCTCTCATTGACTAGAAGAAAGTCCTCCTGTTCTTTTTGATTTCTTCCTTGCCTTTTTTGATTATCTCCTTACAGCCTTTAGGGCTTTTCCCACTGTTGAAAATTAAAATATACTATTATTTATAACACTGGGAAAAAAAAAAAGGGACAGGAACTCCTGAGCATACTAATGTTATTTTCTCTTTTTTCATTTAAGCCTTTTCAGACCATTCCCTAAAATCAAATTTAGCTACATGAGTTAATGCCTCACTAATATGAGGAATGTCTTCTACATCGCCACAATCTCTTTGCTGTGTGAATTGTCTGGTCTTCAGAGAACTCTTTTGAGGACCCCTTTTTATTCAGTACTTACTTATTAATGAACTTACTCTTAATAGACAGGTAAAAATAATTTAAATACAAGTTCCAAATAATGCTAGGAAATCTACTGAAAAGAACTAAAAGGTATTCTTTAAAAATGAAAAAATAAAATCGATAGGAAGGTGACTGGCCTGAGTGGATCATCCATCTATTAACATCTGGATAATATCCCAAATGGGTTCACAAATTGATTTGCCAGCAATGACTTCCCAAAGTAATCTGATTGAATTCAAAGAGGGAAAAATTAAAATGAATGAAGGAAGAAGTGAACTATCTGTGTTTAATCTTCAGTTTCATCAGAAATCGATTAACTAGCTGACTCTGGGTCCAAAAGAATTAATTATACTCAGTCTCTAGTATAATTAACAACACTATGGCCATCTCCCAAAATATTCATTAAACAGTCAGGAACAATATGAAATTCAAATTAAAATTGGAAAAGAGATTAAATAGAAGTAGTCATCTCTAAAAAGAATCATACTACATCTGAGATGAAATCATTTAAGCAATACAAAATATGGAAATACATTTTGTGTTACATTTAATTATCATTAATTCCAGCACTGCAAGCTGGCAGCTATTTTAGGTTCATTACAAAGACTAAAATGGGCTGGAATTTTAATAGAAATCAATCCTCATTGGAATAATGGGAATATGATTCAAACTTACAGGAAGTTGTGTTTGAAAATCCAAGTTTTCTTTTTAGTTCTAAGTTTAAGTGAGTAAATTTGCATTCTGCAGCACAGCTACCATTAATGTTTGTTGTGGTTTAACCCCAGTCTACAACTGAGCAACACACAGCCAGGAGAGAAAATCAGAAGCGTAGAAGTGAGAAATCTCTTAGGTTGACATAAAACCAGTTTAATAAGAAAAGCAAAAGCACAAGCAAAGCAAAGCAAGGAATTCATTCACTACTTCCCATCACTAGGCAGGTGTTCAGCCACCCCCAGGAAAGTAGGGCTCCATCTCATGTAATCGTTACTTGGGAAGTCAAATGCCATAACTCCGAACGTTCCCCTGTTCCTTCTTCTTCCCCCAGCTTTACATGCTGAGCATGATGTCGTTTGGTATGAGATATCCCTTTGGTCAGCTGGGGTCATCTGTCCCTTCTGTGTCCCCTCCCAATTTCTTGTGCACCCCCAGATCACTCGCTGGTGGAGTGGGATGAGAAGCACAAAAGGCGTTGGCTCTGTGGAAGCACTGCTCAGCAGTGACTAAAACATCCCTGTGTTATCAACACCGTCCTCAGCATAAATCCAAACGACAGCCCCATACTAGCTACTACGAATAAAATTAACTCTATCTCAGCCAAAACCAGCACAATGTTCTAAAAACTAGTAGGCACCTAGCTGGGAATGGAAGGGAGAAACGGGAGGAGGGAAGATGTAGGTTAAATACCTGTTTTGGAATCCATATTTTCCATATTTCCCAAACTTAGTGTCTGTATCTCGTGGAGGTGAACAATGTTGCCATTTGCCATATTGAATTTATTTGTAGATTTCTGCAAGTAAAGTTATTGTCACCCCTTGTAAATTTACCTTGCTATATTTGGTACATTATTCTTCTAAATTTCAATACCATTTAGTCAGTAAAGGCCAAGATTTTCTTGCTTTGAATTTTTTCTTTTTTTAATTAGAGTATCATAATCAATCTCATTTTATCCCTTTCTGTAGAAAATAATTGCAGCAGAGCAAAAGAACATTACATTCAAAGTAAAACATCTTGGTTATTTTTTTCTTACACCAATGATTATAGAGAAGAAAATATTCAAAAGCAAATCAAGAAATAAAAATCCATCTATGCATATAATTATTTATAAAAATTATGCCTTTCATTATTTTACAATTTTATTTTTAAATTATTTTTTTCCTGAATGCACAGAAGGTGCCTGATCTCAGTTCTTGATTCCTTATGCTGATCTAATTTTTGCTTACTATTGGCTGTATCAAAAATAATCTTGCATTTAGAGTAAAAAAAGTTAGGGTTTTTTTATAGTTTGGTGGAATGTCATCATCCTACATGTCAGCTTTTCTCTTCTTCAACCAGCTTGTCTAAGGACTAATCCACCATCAGAATTTTGACACTGAATGCAAGACTGATCCGTGGTGGTTGACACTGGCTGGATACCAGGTGCCCACGAAGTGCTCTATGATTCCCTCTCCTCAGCAGGACTGGGGAGTGAAAATATAACGAAAGGCTTGTGGGTTGAGACAAATACAGGGAGAAGTCACTCACCAATTGCCATCACAGGCAAAACAGACTCAACTTGGGAAAATTAGTTTAATTTATTACAAATCAAATCAGAGTAGGGTAATGAGATATACAACCAAATCCTTAAACTCCTTCCCTCCACCCCTCCCTTCTTCCCGGGCTCAACTTCACTCCCAATGTTCTCTACCTCCTCACCTCTGGTGGCACAGGGGAACAGGGAATGGGGGTTGCAGTCAGTTCATCACTCATTGTTTCTGCCACTCCTTCCTCCTCAGGGGGAGGGCTCCTCACACTCTTCCCCTGCTCCAGCATGGGGTCCCTCCAACGGCAGACAGCCCTCCATGAACTTCTTCGATGTCAGTTCTTCCCACAGGTTGCAGTTCTTTATGAAAGGCTCCCGCCTGGGTCCCTTCCACTGGGTGCAGTCCTTCAGGAATAGACTGCTCCAGCGTGAGTCCCCCATGGGGTCGTAAGTCCTGTCAGTAAACCTGCTCCAGCGTGGGCTCCTCTCTGCACAGGGCCACAGCTCCTGCCAGGAGTTTGCTCCAGTGCAGACTTCCCTCAGCATCACAGCCTTCTTCAAACATCCACTTGCAACAGTGTGGGGTCCTCCACAGGCTGCAGGTGGAGGTCTGCTTCACCAAGAACCTCCATGGGCTGCAGGGGGAGAGCATGCCTCACCATGGTCTTCTCCAGGGGTTGAAGGGAAATCTGCTCCGAAGCCTGGAGTACCTCCTCCCCTCCAGCTCCTTCTTCACTGACCTTGGCGTCTGCGGAGTTCTTTCTCAAACATATTCTCGTTCTCTCTCAGTGCAGCTGCTGTTGCTCAGCAACTTTTATCCCTTCTTAAATATGTAATCACAGAGGTGCTACCACCATGTCTGATGGGCTCGGCCTTGGCCAGCAGTGGGTCTGTCTTGGAGCCGGCTCGCATTGGCTCTATCAGACATAGGGGAAGCTTCTAGAAGCTTCTCACAGAAGTCACCCTTATAGCCCACCTACAACAAAAACCTTGCCATGCAAACCACATACAAGTTCAGACGCTATTTTGGAAACTTTCAACAATTTAAATTTGGCCTTGCACAAGTTTCTGAGCTGTCAGGGATTTTTAAAAGAGTTTATCTGAATATAAATTTAGAATACAAATTTTAAAACACTTCTTTTGAACATGTTGCTCTTTTACGACTCTTTTCCTGTACTCTAATCCTACAATCTATCCATTGTAATCGCAGAGTAGGGTAACAGTGACAGTCTAGAAGAGAGAAAGAATGGACAAGATACTTCTGCAAGCTACTCTGGGTACAACATTCAGGGTTTTTTTCAAATAGGAGACAGTAACAGTTTGAAGGACCTAGTCAGACAGAGGACACTGTGTAGGGCAAGCAAAGAAATTTAGCTAACTATATCGGTCTGCAATTCCTCAGTTCTTTTCACTGAAAGGATTGTGTCTACTTAGGCAGAAATTTTGTTTTAGGAAAGTTCTTTTTTTTATCACAGGTCAGAAGCTCCAGAAAGAGGTCACACTGTAAGCTAGCCAAGCATGAATCAGTTCTGAGCAAGATATATACTGGCAGACTGAGAGTTGCTCAGGCTTTTTAGTCAGGTAAGTACAGCACCCCAAAGCTATGCAGAGTAAGCCATTACATACCATCATGACATCTGTGGTTGATTAGCCAATATTGTCTCCAGCTTGAAGAGGTTTAGAAACACACTAAAGTCTCTCTGCTGCTCACCTTTAGATTTAAGTCAGCTGCACTGAAGTTTATGAGGGTGCCGCTGAGGCTTAGAAGCAGTGGTCAAAATGTTAGAGGGTCTCACAGAGACATCCAGAGTCCTCTTCTGTATCTTCTATATCTATATTGATTTTGCTTACAGCTAACAATGAACAATTATTTTCTGGTTGTAAATATGGTCCTCTAACTTCTTGGAATAAATCTAACATAAGATTGTCTTATAAACTGTAAAAATCACAGGTCAAGATGTTGGGCAATTATACTGTCTCCTTTTTAAATTTAATACACTATGAAATATTAATTGAGAAGCTTTTTTTTTAAGGAAATGTCAATTTTATGTGCTGCAGTAAAATGTCTGAGCTTTGTAAATAACACTATAATTGCAGCTTGTAGCAACCTGCTGAGGACAGCTTTAAATTAGGAACAATAGGGAAGGAAGCTAACAATCTACAGAAAGTCAGAAAACAATGGATGGGGTGGAAACCAGAGCATGTAGTACAAAAGCAAGAGAGACCTCAGAAATGACAGAGTAGGGGTGAAAGTGGTTCACTTGTACATGAATGCATGCATCCTGGGAAACAAGTTGGAGAAACTAGACCTGTATATGCAGTTACAGAACTGTGACACTGCTGGGATAGATTTGACACAGTGAATAGTTCACATGATTGGAGTAATTTGTTACAAACCACCTAATCAGGGTGACAAAGTGAGCAAAGTCTTCTTTAAACAACTCATGGAAGCCTTTGTATTGCGGATCCTTGTTCTCACAGAGGCCTGTAACCTTCTTGCTAGCTCCTGGATGGCATGGCAAGGAGGGATCCAAGCACAGGCCGCTGGCTGCAGGGGTCCAAGCACTGGCAGCAGGGGGCTGCAGGGGTGTTACTGTTAAGAGACATGGGGGTGCCCCATGCTGGATACAGCTGGTTCCAGCTGGCTCGAATGCCCCCACTGCAGGACACCATTGCCCCCTCAACCAAGCTGGTAGGACCTCTAGAAAGCAAATTTAAGAATGTGCAAATGTCACATGGGGTAACAAGAAGAGCTCCCACCACTAGATCTGCAATGAAACACTAAACAAAAAAAATGTAGGATCATTGCCAGATGGGGCAGGTGATTTAGTGACTGCAGACAAAGATAAGGCTGGAATTCTCAGTTTGTTCTTTACCCCAGTCTTCTCTTGTAAAGCTTCCCAGGCCTCTGTGATTAGTGAAAATGTTCAAGGGTGAGAACCAGCAGTGAACAAAGACTGAGCCAGGGATTAGTGTAGAGAACTTGATCCATATAAGTCTATGGGACATGATGAGCTGCAGCAAAGCGTAATAAGAGAGCTGGGTGTTCTCTATCATCTTTGAAAGTTCATGGAGAGCAAAGAAGATCTCTGATTACTTAAAATGCAAAGATTGCTCCTGTCTTCAAAGAAGTCGAGATAGATGTTCTGGGGAACTACAGGCCATTCAGCCTCATTTTGGTCCCTAGAAAAAAACATGTAGTGAGTATTTCTGGAATACATTTCTGGGTACCCGAGGGAGAAGGTTACTGGAAACTGTCAGCAGAGATTGATCATGTGTAAATCATGTTTGACAAAATTGATTGCATGACAAAATGACTAGATTTGTGGATGAGAAGAGAGCAGTAAATGTCATTTATTTCACCTTTAGCAAGGCATTCATAGAATCATAGAATGGTAGGGGTTGGAAGGGACCTCTAGAGATCATCTAGTCCAACCCCCCTGCTAAAGCAGGTTAGCCTAGAGCAGGTTGCACAGGAATGCATCCAGGCGGGTTTTGAGTATCTCCAGAGAAGGAGACTCCACAACCTCTCTGGGCAGCCTGTTCCAGTGCTCTGTCACCCTCACAGTAAAGAAGTTCCTCCTCATGTTCAGGTGGAACTTCCTGTGTTCCAGTTTGTGCCCATTGCCCCTTGTCCTGTCGCTGGGCACCACTGAGAAGAGTCTGACCCCATCCTCTTGACATCCACCCTTTAGATATTTATAAGCATTGATCAGATCTCCTCTCAGCCTTCTCTTTTCCAGGCTGAACAGACCCAGCTCTCTCAGCCTTTCCTCATACGAGAGATGCTCCACTCCCCTAATCAACTTTGTGGCCCTCCGCTGGACTCTCTCCAGTAGTTCCCTGTCTCTCTTGTACTGGGGAGCCCAGAACTGCACACAGTTTGTTCAACACTGTCTTCCACGAAATTCTGACATACAAACTGGGATGATGCAGTCTGGCTGGGTGGATAACAAAAATATTAAAAACTGGTTCAATGCCCAGGCTTTAAATATTACAGTTAACTGGTTGTGCTCTACCCGGAAGCTGGCAACTAGGGGAGTGTTGTATCCCTGGACCTGTCCTGTTTAACATTGTTGTAAATTACCTATAGAATCAGAACGGTAGGAGCTGGAGATCATATAAGAGACAATGAGGCGCTTACTTATAACATTTGTGAATGACAGCAAACTAGGAAGACCAATCAATATGTTTGAGGGCAGAACTTCTGCTCAAGGACTTAGGCAGGCTGTAGGAATGTGTCAGCAAGTATATTATGAAAATCAATGCTAACGAATGCCAAGTCCTGGACCTTGGATATGGGAACCTCTGGAAACAGCAGAGGCTGGGGACAAATATATAGATGAGGACCCGCTCTATGGAAGAGATCCTGGGGGCTCTGGTATACAGCAAGATGACCATGAGCCAGTTGTGTACTCTGACATCGAAGAAGGCAGTTGGCGACTTGGATCTATTGCCAGAAACAGAGCCAGCAGATCCAGGGAAGAAGGGAAGACATTTTCCTGCTCCAGAGAGCGCCTGTTTGACCTCATCTGCAACACTGTGTCCAGTTTTCAGCCTCCCAGTACAGAAAACACTTTGACAAACTGAAGCAAGTTCAGCATAGGGACCAAAGACAGACAGGGCCGGAGCATCTGCCCTCTGAGGAGAGCATGAGGAAATGAGTTTGATTCAGCCTGTTGAAGAAATGACTTGGGGGTCACCTAACAGCATCTCCCCAGTGGCTGCAGGGAAGTTATTAGGAAGACGGAGGCAGTAGTCCATACAGATCTTACAAGAGTGCATGGTAGGGGAACAAGAGATAAGAAACATAAATGGAAAAATAAAAATAGTTCAGAGTGGACATAAGGAGAGCCTCTTTCTTCAGGAGGAGAGTTGGGCAGTGGGTCCAGTTACCCAAAATCTCTTTGCAGCTTCTGTCACTGGAGATTTTCAAGGCTTGCCTGGATAAAGTCATGAGCAACCTCATCTTACTTCAGAGATGACTCTGCTATGAGCAAGAGGCTGGACTAGAAACCTGACCTCCCTTCCAGCCTCAATTATCCTATCATCTTACGACCCTAAATGCAGAAGAATATACTCAGCCAAGTCACAGGAAAATGAAGTATGACTAATGAAATAAGTACAAAGACTTCTGAAGATTAATCTTCCTGAGAGTCCCAGAGCAGTAAGTTCACTGCTTACTGTTTCTGGGAATACAAATACTTTGTCTCAGCAATTATCCTGAAAAGTGAATAAGTTATGAGATGATACAAGGTCATAGGCAAGAACTCTATGAGATTTGTCTGTGGTTTAACATTGAGAGCGAAAGAACCTGAGATTCCCACATTGCGTGTACAACACAGACATATCAGGTGTGTGTTTGCTTGCATGCTATCTTTAAGACATGTTTAGAAGACCTTTTCAGATGCAATTGCATAACTTTAGCAAACTACAAATTTGTGATCAAGTGATCATTACATCCATTAATGGTATTCCAGCACATAGAGAGTAGGTCTCAGATAAAAAAGTGTTTTGGGATCCAGATGAATGTTGTACGGTTCTAAGAAACTGTCAAGGCTGTAAATTCCAGAATGACCTTTCTTGGGATGGAGGTGGGGCTGACTGGCCTGTGTTTTCCCAGGTTCTCCTTCTTGCCCTTTTTGAAGATTGCAGTGCAACTGGCTTTCCTCCAGTCCTCAGGCACCTCTCCTGTCCACCACAACTTTTCAAAGATGATGGAGAGTGGCTTAGCAATAATATCTGCCAGCTCCCTCAGCACTCGTGGGTGCATCCCATCAGGGCCCACGAATTTGTGGGTGTCCAGTTTGAGTAAATCATCTCCAACCTGATTCTCGTTGACCAAGGGAACATCTTTCTTTCTCCAGACTTTCTCTCTTACCTCCAAGGTCTGGGATTCCTGAAGGCCGGCCTTAGCAGTGAAGACTGAAGCAAAGAAAGCATTCACTAACTTTACCTTCTCTGTATCTTCTGTCACCAGGGCACCCACTTCATTCAGCAGCAGGCCGAAATTTTCCTAGTCTTCCTTTTACTACTAATGTACTTGAAAAAGCCCTTCTTGTCTTGACATACCTTGCCAGATATAAATCCAAGTGGGCCTTAGCCTTCCTCATTTCATCCCTGCATACTCTGACAATGTTCCTATTATCCTTCCAAGTGGCCAGTCCCTTCTTCCACATTTGGTAAACTTCCTTCTTTCATTTGAGTTTTTCCAGAAGTTCCCTGCTCAACTATTTTCCTCCCCTCCCACCCTGCCCTGATCACACTAGGCACAGGAAGGTACAGTGTGACTTTCTCTCAAAAAATTTCTACTTGATCTACTCATTAACTTTTCAAAGTAATACAGTAACCTTTTTAAAAAAAAAAAAAAAAACGGAAAAAAGCAAACTCCTGGCATCCACAGGATCCTGTGGCAATGAGTTTCACATTTAATTAAAGAAAAACCTGTTCTGTTTGCTTTGAACCTCTTATCTAACCTCACTAGATGTCTGAGTCTTTTTATTATGAGGAAAAGAGTGAAGTAGTTGTTTCCTAATAATTTTCATTAAGCTAGTCAAGATTTTGAGATCTCTCTCAAATCCTTCCTAAGTCATATCATCACTATCCTAAACAGAAACTATTCTGTGTCTTTATTTTCCATGTTGTCCTTATCTATGCTTTGATTTTAAGGAGGATGTAAAAAGGAAGGAGATCAGAAACACATTCATGTTACAGGTGTGAAATCATCAATCAAACACAGGTGAAAGATAAATAATTATAGTGGTTGATGATTAGGCAGAGATTATAAGAAGAAAATTTGCTTAGGGGACAAGTGTTAAGGAACATTTACATTGTGGAAAAACCAAAGATTAAATGGTTGATCTTTAATGTTATGAAAAATCAAACACAGAAAAAGTTGGAAAATTTATAATATTTCTGAAATTATAATAATATGATAACATATGAAAATGACAACAATTACTTAAGCAATCCTTCCTGTCTTTAAGACATCATTTCTAGTTTAATTTAGATAGCTTAGTTTCTTACCTGTTGTTTGGTTTAATTCTTTTTTCTTTCTGTCTTCATTCTTTATCTAAACTGAAAAAAAAACCCCACCCCCTAAATATGAAAATAGAACAAAAATCCTACATGTTAACCAGAAACATTGCAGAATTTGCACTTAGCATTGTAATAGTTTATTTCAACATCTGGTTATTTTCAAAAACTTGGCTTCAGGGTTTTTTTTGCCCCCAGGTTATACCTAAGATGAATGATACGGTTAAATGTTTGTTTATATCCATGAACAATATTCTTTTTTTTTGAACCAGAGCACAGACAGGTGTTATAAACTATAACCATGAACTTGGTGATGTGGAATTTGTTATTCTGCAGGGCTCAGGGCCAAAGTTTTTCTTTCGATTGTTCTGCACCAACAAGTTTTTCAATAGAGCTCAGCATATTATCACTCCCACTGCAATATTTATGGTCAAAATTAGAAAAAAGCCCAATAGCTATTGCAGTGGGGCCTTTCAAAAATCTGGCGAATAATAACATCCTGAAGAGTTGACAATTACAGCTGATGACTTTACATTTGTTTTATTTTACTTTATTGTTTGCAATGAAATGAAAAAATGTAATTTTCTCCTATGTTGTCCTTTTGTTTAGCAACATAGGCACTTCTCTTATTGCCTGTCTGTTTCTAAAAGGGAGTGATAAGTAGGAACATACATGTGTATACATATTAAGAAGATGATCAAATCTAGAACTGTTCAGCCTATAAATTCAATTACAATAAATTTTAAATGTCCTTTATAAAATTGTTAATATGATACAAATTACAATTAATTAAAAATATTAAATGGTCACTTCTTCAGAAGAACAGTAGCAACACTAACGTAATGAAAGCTGCTGGCATCGAGACTATCTCGGTGAAGATTTCACATAGTTAAAAGAAAGGCACCAAGCAATCTATTTTCTGTGAAACATATTTCACCAACATTATTGTGGAAAGTATTCTGAAATATTATTTTATTGGGTTTACATGGCAAGGTTTTGGCAGCAAAGGTGTTGCAAGAGTGGATTCTGTGAGAAGATGCCAGAAGCTGTCCCCATGTTGGACAGAGCCAGTTCCAGCTGGCTCCAAGAAGCACCTGCCACTGGCCAAAGCTGAGCCCATCAGTGATATTGGTAGTGCCTCTGTGATAACACATATAAGAAGCGATAAAAACTGTTGTGCAACAGCAGCCAGGAGAGAGGAATGAGTATATGTGAGAGAAACAGCCCTGCAGACACCAAGGTCAGTGGAGGAGGGGGAGGAAGTGCTCCAGGGATTGGAGCAGAAATTCCCCTGCAGTCCGTGATGAAAACAATGGTGAGGCAGGCTGTCTCCCTGCAGCCCATGGAAGTCCATGATGGACGAGATACCCACCTGCAGCCCATGGAGGATCCCATGCTGAAGCAGGTGCATGAGACTTGAAGGAAGCTGTGACCCCACAGAGAGGCTGCATGGACCATGCTCCTGCAGGAACTGCAGCCTCGTAAAGAGGAGCCCACGCTGGAGCAGATTTGCTGGCATGACCTGTGACTCTGTGGGGGACACATGCTGTTCCTGAAGGACTCCTTCCCATGGAAAGGAACATGCTGAAGCAGCTCTTGAAGAACTGTAGCACGTGGGAAGGACCTGTGTTGGAGTAGTTCATGAAGGACACTCTCCTGTGGGTGAGACCCCATGCTGAAGCAGGGGAAGAGTGCGAGGAGGAAGGAGCAGCAGTGATGAAGCATCATGGATTCAGCGCAACCCCAAGTCCCTATCTCCCTGTGCCTCTTGCGAGGTCAAGAAGTTGGGAGTGAAGTTGAGCCCAGGAAGAAGGAAGGGGTGGAGAGGAGGGGTTTTTTAGATTTATTCTTATTTCTCATTATCCTACTCTATTGTTAATTGGCAATACATTATATTAATCTTCCCCAAGACAAGTCTGTTTTGACCATGACAATAACTGGCAAATGACCTCCCTGTCCTTATCTTAATCATTGAGCCTTCTGTCATATTTTCTCCCCCTGTCCTGTTGAGGTGTAACAATTCCCGCAATTATTAACAAAGCACTAATTTTTAAGACTAGGTATCATTTTCTCTTCAGAAGATAAACTTCATTCTATGTGAAGTTTTTAATTTAAGATCTTTAGCCTGTTTTTTAAAGTAAATGAAGAACATAGAATTTTGCTGGCTCTCCATCTGTCTCTGCCATCTCATCCTAGGTGTCTGAAATTAATTGTCTAAATTCAACTGAGCTTGCCAGATAGGTGGAGATCTCAAAGACAAGATTAGATGTGTTCTATAATCAGGTTTTTAATTATTACTTTCCCTGAAGGAGAAGGAACTGTATGAGAGGCTGCACCTGTCTGGAGCTGATAAGTGCAGGTCAGCATGCACAGTCAATGCTTTCTGTCACTAGGAGGACATTCTTCCATTCGCCCAGTTGAGGTGGGAAGTGATATGGGAGAGTTTTGGAAGTGAAACACTGGGAAGAAAAAAGAAAAGAGACATAAAACACATATCTATACAAAAGCAGGCTTCATTAGTTTGATTGCTGCAGAAATATTTATATGTCTCTAATAATACTTGATATCATGATGTCAAATGTCAGTGATGTTAAAAGATAATTAAGAAATCTGTTATCCTTACTGAAGCACCTATTTTTGCTGATCCAATGGAAAGGTTTGTGTTGTATTGAAATAAATAAGAAAAGCTTGTGCCAGAAAAAATAAGGATGTTTTACTCAAAGCCAAGTACTATCCTCCATTAATGAGTAAGAGTAAAGAATACAAGACTTTTATTCTGATAATATAGCTATTCCACCTCTGTTGCCTCTGCTTGTGCTCTCCCCATAATTTCTATAAGCAGTGGTTGTCTGAACAGTAGCAACAGCAGGACACAGAAAAAACAACAGGTCAGACACTCTCTTTGTGTATTCAAATAAACGCTTAACAGACACTGCCTCTCTGATGGTAATTTCTTAATTAACTTAACAGAAAATAGTACTGTGGAAGGACATACGATGTGAAGAAAATCTCACCTACCAAGCAACACATCTCCCACAGAGGTGACAAACCCCACAAAATTCTAATTAAAGATATTGTAAGTGTTTGCACCACAGATTTACTCTTCCAAGTTACCCGATAGCATGATCAAAAGAGCTCTCTTAGATACATATATATACAAAGTTAATGTAAACTCTTTTACTAGCACATTTCTCAATCTAACAAAAGATATGCCTTCTTGCCAAAAATCTCAGTTCTCTTTGTGCATGGCAAGTTTATTCAGCAATGAATCAAAGTGTTTATGAAAGATATATTTTAAATTCGTTTAAAATGCATTCCTAATTTGAAACAACATCCACAAAAATTTTCATGTAAAAGTGATAAATAAATGCACATACACAGTGTTACCCCTCCAATATTCAAGTTAAAAAAAAAAAAAAGGTAAGTAGTATAGTGGAAAATGCGTTTATTTATGTAGTGTTAAACTCACCGAAGCATACCCCATCCAGTATGGTACAGGCTTACTTGGATTTAAGTCCTATACCTGCAAGACAATGTATTGTGTACGACCACGTAGAGCTGTTCATTTCAATTGTACATGCTTCTGAGAGCTCCTTTCTAAAGAGTGTTTAGCATACGGAATGATTTGCTGAGTTTTCATATTTTTTTAATAGTAAAATCCTGGGAGAAGCAGACAGTGATAGATATCCATACTTCTCTATCCATACTGCAGAAATAAAGACGTGTCAGTGTTCGGGTTTATAGTGTTACACTGATGTAGGTGATTCAGACTCCATTCGATGCTGAATATTTCTCCTGAGACCTTCAGGACATACTTTCACAATTATAATTTCTCTATATCCTATTTGTAGTCACGGGTTAATAATACCTCCGTACCTAATAGTATGATGCTGGGGAAGAATATGTTAAAGATTTCATGGTGCTCAGATGCCAGTTAAACCACTGTGAGAGTTCTTCCATTTCAGGTTGTCACATATTAGACTATTTTATGTACTTAGGTATGTATGTGTTTATTTACACCTATATACAAAATAAATTAAATGTATCCAAGCTCAGTATTAACTATTGATGCTAAGTGACACAGAATGGCCCACATCTCTGTCAGTAAATTGTCTTAGGTTTCAATTTCAGGCTGCTGAAGGAAAACAGACTTGGGAATGGTCCATGGACTGTTCTAATAGCTAAACTGAAACCAAAAAATCTTTAGTAAAGATACCAAGTAGAAAAGGACAAATGCCACAAAAAAAAGGTAATATGCTACAAATGTGCTACAGATTTGTTAGTATAGACGATTTATTCTCATACCGATGTATCAGTACTGATACAACCCTAAAGTCCTGAGTAGTAACTTGAAGTCCACACATTGAAGTAGACTTCACTGAGCTTTGGGAAAACAATTAATCTGTGTGTCCAGGAGACTTTTCAGGGATTTGATTGTATGCTGTATGTCTCCATCTGTTAAATGACCACATTTTCAATGTTCCAGAAGAGGAGCAAAAATTCATCCTTACAGGTCGGGTATGTCCTACAGATTGCGTGATAGAAATTCCTCTTTCAGACTGATAATATTCTCTATGTCAAAGAAGATCATGAAACATTTTTTAAGAACCTGGGACTTGAATTCAGAATTTTAATCTTTTATCAATTATCAGCCAAAGATTTGAGAAATATCAATATTCATATGATTACTTCACATCTGATTTCCAAGATACTGGAAGATACTGAAGTACTTATTGTAGACTTGCAGAAACTGATATTGTTTAGAACAGATTTCATATCAGATGGAATGTGGTATTTCCAACATTATTCTACAATCTTATATTCATTCGGTACAGTTTTTACACAGAATAATTTTTCACACAGAATAATTTTTCAAGATTATTTTAGTTTTAAGTTCCTGTTAAAGAAATATCATAAAACTTGTGCAAATGCATTAGTCCAGTATCTCAACAGACAAAAATTATACATTGTTCAAAGCTTGAAAGATAGAGATTCAAAATACAATAACTGCCTCTTAGTACTACCTAAACACAAGCTATTATGTATAAACAACTTTTTAAAAATCCAGAGGTATATCAGCAAATTACACTGTCCTTGGAAGTTAAAGTTATCTAATGACAACAGAAATATTTGCAGTTACAGGTTTCACCTACAACTAAAGCTCTGTCACATAATGTGTGCTCTTGGTTTGATGGAAAACACCAAGTGAGATGGCCTGATCAAAGGGTTCCTTGTTGGAAGAAAGGAAGATTTACCGAAAGCATAAAGCCATAACATAAAAAGAACTGTGTTGTTATTTGTGTCTTGAATTCTTAGCTGCCACTCAGCTCTCAAAATAGTGAAAAAACCCTATTTATGTATTAGTCAGACACTACTTTCATTTCACCTTCTTTCAGATACAAAAATCAATTATTGTCCTGTACTTCAGCCTCAGCTTTGCAGAGATTTATACATACTGTGTAACATATATTCACTGTTTTCAATGAGAGGATTTAGAATGTGCATAATTAATTAAGGATGATTTAAAATGTTAACAGAATAGATAAACCTGAGGAAATGAAAACTTAGTTAAAAACTGAAAAGTGAGTTTATAATCCCATTACATGACATGTTTGTTATACATATTTATTTATCTTCTTTCTTTTCAGTTAAAAATAGGTTTAAAATTTAAAAAAAAACAAACAAAATTTTTACTTTTAATTTTCATTCTTTAGAATAACCCCCCCCCCTCCATAAATTCACAAAATTTTGAAATAGAATTTTCCAGTCATTAATCGTGGTTTGACCTTTATTTCTCAGGACCATGCTGTGATATTTCCAAAGTTGTTTCTGATAGCTTTTTGTAGAGGATTTAAAATATCTGATTCTTCCATACTTGATCTTTATAGTACTAATGTAAATAACAATTTAAAAAAATATATTTTTCTGAACTTTCTGTAACAAACATTATGATGAAAGTAGTATTTCAAAGATTAAAGATTTATTCCTCTTTGATACACATTTTTTTCTAAATATGGAATGGTAAATCATTTAGTCTGATCAGTATATCACCAGCTATTAAGTACTTCTAGCTGTGTTTCTGACACTTGTTTGTTAAAAAAAGGTAAAATATGATTTTCTTATTTTCTTTTCACCACAGAACAACCAGAGCTGCAAGCATTGTGGACCCTTCTAATCCTCACAGTCAGCTGCTTAAGCAGATGCACAGAAAATATTTGTCTGCAAGGTGATTCCCTCCCCTATTTCCCCTACCCTCATGTCCTACCATTCTCTAAAAATTTTTAGCTGGCTACAGCCCAATGAACTTCTAATGATCAGGAAATGTCTTAACCCTTCAGATGTTTTCAACATCAAATATTCTCTTTTCAGCTTCCAACTCCCCTCTTCAGTATTTGCATGCAAAATAGAAGTGAAGCATTTCAGTAGCAAACTTGAGAGGAAAGCTTATTTTGGGATGGCCTGTTTGACAAAGCAAAAGGGAAATTCTAACTCTGTGGTTTGCAATTCCTTTTAGTCCCTGCCCCCTACTTTTTATTAATGGGAGATTGGTGATTTCTTTTCCCTGTTCACAAGTAGTTCTCAGAAGTCTAATTTATTCAACACAGCCTTTATCTTCTCTGTGATTATTTTTTCAGCTTTCCAGTGCAAATGTGGTGCTCTGATACACGCTGGTCACTGGGAGCACTCATTTGCTGTCTTTTTATTGAATCTATCTAGCTGTATACCACAACCGATTTTATGTGAAGCAGGACTGTGGCAGTAAGTGTCACAGAAAATATTTCTGAAGAGTTGTATCTTATATGAATGGTTATTTTTCTAACAAATAACTGCTGCTAGGACTTAAAAGATGTTTTAGTATCTTTGCCAACTGAGCAATACTCCTAAAAATATTATTAGATTTTTTTTCATGTGGGTAAGAGAACTCAGAAAGCACAACTATTTGAGCTATAATTTTTGTCATCACTTGTGCTTCCAAATTGAAAAACAAACCTGAATACATTTTGATTTTGATGAGCAAAATATTCATCTGTGCTGACAGCCATTGCTATATTCCATGCAAAAGCCAATGGAATTTACTTTATATAGTCTGAGATGTTAAATATATATATGAAAAAAATCAGAGTGCTCATAGCAGAAAGCCTGACTGATTGTTAAATACAGAGATTATCAGAAGTCACCATGAAGGAACAGTTCCTATTTTCAAGTCTCAGGATGTTTTTTCTTATATTAATAATTTCATTCACTGTCATTTTGGGGCATCTTTGAAGCGATTCCATCAACATGATTTTCATGCAGTTTTTATAAAAAAAAATAATAAACCATGAAATTGCTGTTGACAAAAAAACTTCTGTCATCTCATAAGGTGTTACAATACAATCTCAATATCTGATGAATGAAAGAAGATTGAAGAAACAGCCATATTTAGATGATACTTTTCCCCCTTCTGCTTGTACAGTAAGAAACTGCAGAATTAAAGTTTTGAAGTAACTGTTTCTCTTCATTAACTCTAGTAACTCAACACAAATGAATAAGATACCAGTGTGCACTGACAAGTTCTAATCAAAGATCTAAGATGCTTAGCAAGGTATCTTTTGGGGGAAAAGCTGCTCTGATATGTTAATAATGTAATGAACTATTCAGAAGGTCTCTGTCACTCAAGAGACTACCATTAACACTTGCTGAGTAAATTATTTTGAACAATTTAAATTTATTTTTATTTATTTTGCTTACTAAATTAGGAGTGTGAAAGAAAAATTCATTATTGTGTAGCAATGATAAAATTTGTACTATCCCAAGTGGGCACCCTATTGCTTTAAATTGTTTACTGAAGCAAGAATAGAATTTGTGTTGCAGAAGTGCTAAGCAGAAGAAATGTATTGTTCTTTTCTGAACATTGTTTACTACTCCACAGATTATCCAGTTATACTGGAAAAAAAGTGTATTAATAAGTACTGGAGGTAGCATTATTAAAATCATCAGCGTATTATCCTATAACAGTACTGCTTATACTTAGCTGCACTTTATTTGTACCGGTTACGATAAGTTTACAGCAAAACTATTTTTCCCTAGTTTTACTCTCAATTCTGTGCGCAATTCCTAATGCAAAAGTCTGCTGAGGTTGTGTATACTGACTGACCCATGACGGTGCACAACTGAAAGAAGGGGCTGTTAACAAGTCATATCATCATAATAGGGAATTCCAGACAACAAACTGCCAGCCTATCTACTAAAAATGTTGATTTTGCACATCTGAAATACAACTATCCCATGATGTGGTTAGAGGAGGCAGAAGAAATGTCAGAAGAGTCAGAGGTGACTAGTGCAGGCAGCTATTCCAGTAGACTCCAGAAATGATGGGAATGGCACTTGCAAGCAAAATTTATGTAGGGCACTTTCCTTCACAGAGCCAAACTGTAGCCCAATTCAATTTTATTTTAGAAACTTCTACACATCTGAGACAGATACAAGCAAAGCCATACATCTGAGATATAAGCACACATAGCCACACATCTGAGATATAAGCATAGCCAAATGGTCCTTGCTAACTGACTCAAAACATAGCCTGGCATCTCTTTTTTATTCAGCCCTGTGTATCAGCTCTGTGTGTACCAACTCTCATTGGACTGAAACCCAGTTCCAGCCATGCTCAGGACCAGAGCGTTCACATCAACTTCTTCATAGGAACTGCTGCATAAACAAAATCTGAACCTGGCCTCATGTTGTGTGCTGACACCAGACTTGTAGTTGGGGAGATAGCATCTTTTGGACCCTAAAATTGGTTCTTGTATGTCAGTATTTCTCATAGCCTAATTTTACAGTCATCTATGGTTCCAGAACTACTTGGCTAATATAATCTTTAGTATTAATCAAGAACTACTAATAAATCACATCTCCAGTTTGCATTTTATGAAGGTAGAGATATGATTATTAACATATTCCTACAAGTTACGTGCTAACCTTCTAATTACCCCATCCAGAATGGGAAATATAAAAGCCTACATCCCCAAGGTATAGTACTAAAGCAGGACTTTATCTGGTTGTCAAATTAGCATAAAATAATCTCATTCCTAATTCACTGGACAGAAAACAAAAACTTTTCAAATTAGATATTCTTTTTGTACAACGTCACCCATAGAACATGGAGAATCAAAACATATTTTATCTGATAACTATCTTCCAAGAAAAAAAAATTTATTTTGTTCAAGCACAATCTAGTTGAGAATATGACTGAATTAAGAAGATTGAGAAGAAGCAAACACCTGTATATGAAACCATTTAAGAAAAGTAATATGACCCAATCTAGAACATGTCTGAAATGCATCTACAGTCTATTGAAAAGTTTTCTTCAAGTATTAAAAAACTATTTAGTGAATAAAACTAATAGGGAATTATTTGTGCTGCAAAAGGCAGACAAAGAAATAAACATTAATCTCAGTACACAACCCTAGCTTGATCTAGAATCATTCAGTCTAACTGACCACCTGAAATTTTTCAGAGTTCATGTTTGCTTTGAAGGAAAGATTGGAGATGCAGCAGATGCTAACGTGGCTTTTTCAAAGGTCTCATCAAGCTGCAAAAACAGAGCAATGCAAAAAGCTGAAACTGCTTGTGTTGGGTATGTGTGGCAGGCCTTGGTAGCAGTGGAAGCGAGTACACAGGCAGGTGGCCCCTGTCAGAAGCTGCTGGAAGATCCCCCAGCTCCAAGTCAGCCCCACCTTGGGCTGAGGCTGGGACATTTAAAGACAATAGATGGGCCTTTGCAGTGAAAATGAATTTAAGGAGAGGACGGGACAAAGAAACAATTGTTGAGACCTGCAGCAGAGGGAGGAGGGGCAGGTGAGAGAAACACCTATGCAGATACCAGGAGTCGTTGAGGAAGGAGGGGTGGAGGCAGCCAGTGTGGAGATTCCCCTGCAGCCCATGGAGGATTGTGGTGGAGCAGCCCATGAAGGACCATGATGGAGCAGAGATGGACGTGCAACCGGTGGAGGACCCCACGCCATGGAAGGTGCCTGCTCCCAAAGCAGACCGCAACCGTGTGGGCAGCCTATGCTGGGTCGGTGCGTTCCTGAGGGGCTGCACTGTGCAGGGAAGAGTCACGTTGAAGGGGTTTGTGAGGGACTGTCTGCCATGGGAGGGACCCTGCACTGGAGCAGGGGAAGTGTGTGAGGAACCCTCCATGCCTGAGGAGGAAGGAGCAGCAGAGAAAACCTTTGGTGAACTGACTGCACCCCCCATTCACTGTCCCCCTGTGCTGCTGAGGGGAAAGGAGGGAGAGACTTCAGGAGTGAGGTGACTGAGCCCAGGAAGGAGGCAGCGGTGGGGTGCGGGGAAGGTGTTTGTTTTTAAGATCTAGCTTTTCATGTCTTCTTATCCTACTCTGTTTTGTTTGATAACTGATTAAATTGATTTGTTTCAAGTTGAGTCTTTTTCTGCCCGTGACCATAACTGGTGAGTGAACCCTCCCTGTCCTTGTCTCAATCCGCCAGGTTTTGTTACATTTTCTCCTCATCCCACAGAAGAGGGAGGAGTGAACAAGCAGCTGTGTGGTTCTTTGTCACCAGCTGGGCTCAAATCACGGCACTGCTGAAGATTAATAAACAGCAATAAAGAACAATAGGGAATACACATTAATAAACTGCAATTCTTATTCTGGAATCACACCAAAAGCTTTATCTAATTCAATAGGAACTATCCATGCTGCTAAGAAAGCACCTGTGCAGAAAAACAGCTCACCTATTTAAAGAATGCCCAGAAAAATCAAATTGTTTTTTTCTTACTGTCGTTTTGAAGACCTTTCTATGTTCTATATATTAAATCACAGTATTGTTTCAGATTGCAGAAAGTGGCTTCTCTATGAAAATCTCAAATCCTCCCAGAGGTTTGGGCTTTTAGATTATCCAAAAACAGGAGACAAGTTTTGGAAATTTGCCATATATAACAAAGCTACATGAAATAATAAAAAAAAAAAAGTTAAATATGAGAAAATATTCACCTCTATTGAATATTTAGAAAGGATAAAGAAAAACTTCCTTTAGGAAAACAAGGAACATTCCTCAGAGAAGCAGTTATTTTTGCTAAACTACTTAAAAATCTGATAGTCCAAACCAGCAAGAGCAGATGGTGGTGAGAAAATAAAATTCTTAGTAGGGGTTTGGGAAAAAAGAGGAGGGAAGTAATTTTGGTGTTTCCTATATCTGCTCCTTATTCCTCAATCCCAACAAGTGTAGCTCTCAGAACAGGTTAGATTTTGTCCCCAAGCATAGAAAAGGTAAAGTTGCCAGGCATTGAAAACCTAAATGCCATACACTAGTAGAAGATGGATTTATATCACCAACTTTAGAAATAGGTTGGGGAGGCAAAAACACGTAGTACAATCTAATCAGAAAAAAGACGCTGTATGGAAGCCAAAGGTCACAAAAGGCTGAGGAAGTAACTTCCTTTTTAGTCAGAAAAGATGTTATTTTAAATAAGAGTATACTTACGGATGTGGAAATTCTACAGCATGTAATTGGGAGGCGTTAAGGGGGGGAAGGTTCAAGAAGACGAATGAAAGCAGAAATAGTTAAATAGTTACAAAAACACCAAAATTCTGACAAACTGCCAAAGTCAACACACAGAATAATAAACAACACACAGAATATCAGCCACAGACCTGATGTGGTTGCTGCTGTCCCATCTAGAAGGGACACACCAAGGTGTGTATTGAGAAAACAATGTAGGAAGAGAGCAATGCAGCAGTCCTACTGAAGGAGGCTGTTTATGGGAGTGCTTACATGGCCCAGCCTCAGTGAATAGCCTGGATAACAGCATTGGCTAAGATAGCAGTGTGAGTAGAAATAATGGGGCATGGATAAAACAGTTCTGGAGAGTATTTGCCAAAAAACTGTCATTTTTAAGAGGAAAATGACCAAGTCAGATTAAAGAGTAATCAGAGAATTACAGGTAATTGCAGAGACTTTTGAAAGAAAGAGTTCACCTTGAAAAGAACTGTAAAAGAAACATGATAATTTGCAGCAGGAAGGGAGAGACCTAGGGGAGGGAATTAAGGGCTACAGCACTCGAGGCTGGGCATCGTCAGCATTACTGCCTCTGCCTGGAGCAGGCAGACCCCTCTCCTGTGGGAAAGGTGCTGGGGGCAGCCTGCACCCCACTCATGTGGATGCAGCATGGGGACACCTGCATCAGGGGATACAGATGTGATCTCACAGGGTCTTTCTCACCAGCACCCCCAGTGCTGGGGGGTTACAGGGAGCAGGATGAGTACAGGTGGAGCCACAGCCCTGCATATGCTGCAGAAGGGTTTGCAGGAGGGGGACGCAGCACTCCCTGATGAGAGGGTGCATGTCTGTAACCCACATGGCCTGTGTCTGTGGAAGGGGAGTGCACATAACTGTGTACAGCATTTGACATTCAGGGGATTAGTTATAAAAGAGTGTTTAGAAATTTGTAGGCATTTATTAACTTTTCATAATGTCTGATGTTGTGGTTTATCTGTTGTGCTACTGATATTGATCCTGGATGTTTGCAAGTTAATTGCATGTCATTAGCAAACCAGTAAACCGTTTCAGATCCGATTTGGTTTAAACTATATGAACTGAGCAATTTTTCTCTCTGACAGAGGCTGTCTTCATTACCATAAGACGTTCTCAGATTTTCTCAGAGAAGATTGTCTCAGTAGATGCTGGACTGGAGGAAATCCTTAAGGACAGAAAAGAGTTTTGTAACAAAATGGTCTGTGGATATCTTGGACAGATCCATAAACACAGCAAACAGAACAGTACTCATAAACTGTCTTGAAGAACTTAAACAGCACTTTAATGATGAAGAGGGTGTTTATAAAAAGGTTTTTTTTAAAAAATTGCCCCCAAAATATACTGTGGAATCCTTCTTTTTGTTTCTATAAAAGTGCTAGTACTTAGTTAATTTAGTGGCAATTGGAAATGTGACAGTTCTTTAAATTAATTCCTTCCTCATTGCAAGAATATCTGTAATATACAGTGTGATCGTTGTAGTTACTTACTCCAAACTGCATCATGTAATGACTTACATGTCTGAGTATGAAATGTTTTTAGCCTATGGTTTGGGTGGTGTTCTGGTTTGATCCAATGCAGTACTCTATCCCACNAGCACTCCCTGATGAGAGGGTGCATGTCTGTAACCCACATGGCCTGTGTCTGTGGAAGGGGAGTGCACATAACTGTGTACAGCATTTGACATTCAGGGGATTAGTTATAAAAGAGTGTTTAGAAATTTGTAGGCATTTATTAACTTTTCATAATGTCTGATGTTGTGGTTTATCTGTTGTGCTACTGATATTGATCCTGGATGTTTGCAAGTTAATTGCATGTCATTAGCAAACCAGTAAACCGTTTCAGATCCGATTTGGTTTAAACTATATGAACTGAGCAATTTTTCTCTCTGACAGAGGCTGTCTTCATTACCATAAGACGTTCTCAGATTTTCTCAGAGAAGATTGTCTCAGTAGATGCTGGACTGGAGGAAATCCTTAAGGACAGAAAAGAGTTTTGTAACAAAATGGTCTGTGGATATCTTGGACAGATCCATAAACACAGCAAACAGAACAGTACTCATAAACTGTCTTGAAGAACTTAAACAGCACTTTAATGATGAAGAGGGTGTTTATAAAAAGGTTTTTTTTAAAAAATTGCCCCCAAAATATACTGTGGAATCCTTCTTTTTGTTTCTATAAAAGTGCTAGTACTTAGTTAATTTAGTGGCAATTGGAAATGTGACAGTTCTTTAAATTAATTCCTTCCTCATTGCAAGAATATCTGTAATATACAGTGTGATCGTTGTAGTTACTTACTCCAAACTGCATCATGTAATGACTTACATGTCTGAGTATGAAATGTTTTTAGCCTATGGTTTGGGTGGTGTTCTGGTTTGATCCAATGCAGTACTCTATCCCACACACATCATGCTCGGAATAAAGGTGAGGGATCATAAGGGTCACTCCCTCTCCCTTTATGGACAGGGCCTCAGGGCACTGATGGGCTCTAATGGCCCTAAGCAGCCTCACCTGGTGCTTCTGCCCACACCCCATGGCCCAGGAGCCTATTTAAGCCCAGCATGGGGTTGTTAGTGGGGTCCTGGTGATGTTGCAGGGTGTTGGTCTCCAGCTCTACCCAGCTCCTTGCTTAAGCGTCTGAGGAGGACTCTGTCTGATTATTCTGCTTTTGATCCTGAATCCGTCTCCTGCCTGCAGCTGAGTACAGTCTGGGACTTTCCTGGGGTGTGCCCTACAGTGCCTGGGGGATGTATTTCATCAGGGTTGGGGGGGGGAGAGTTGATATTGGTTTTGTGCATATTTGTATATATTTCATTGTTATTTTTTCCCATTATTGTAATACATGATTCTTGTAGTTAGATTAAAGTTGTTTTTAAATTTTGCAACCCATAAGTCTCTTTCCCTTTTCTCTTTCCCCTCCATTTTGGGAGGGGAGTGAGTTAACAAAGAGTATCTGTTGTTCATTTAATAGCTAGCCCAGCTTTAAACCATTACAGGTGGTTTTGGAGATGTTTTTTGTTTGTCTTTTAAATATTTGTGGGGGGAGGAAAGACTTACATTTACTACAAACAAGGACCTTGGAGCTGAATCCTTCTCCCCCAGGAGATAGTTTGCAGTATATAGCAACAAATAGCTAAAGATACCTTCTATAATGTGCATGTATTATATATGAATTTGTATTTAATATTTTCTAGACCCGATTAGGCCTTAACATTGCTTTACAGAAGTAATTTTCTTCTGGCTGTACCCAAAGCATCTCCTCAGAACTTCCTTTGAGTGCTAAGGGCAGGGCAGAACATGGCAATGTTAAGTTAGTTATATTCAGAGCTAGCGTTCCATGTAAGTAGGAATGTTCTACACAAGAAAACACACAGCATCTGCAAAATAAAGGATTAGTCTACTGTTAACTCTGAACCAATCAACTTGTTTTTCTTCATAATTCACAGTGTCAGGTGTTTTACTTCTTTTGTTACATTTTGTGCTATGGTAAGAAATCTAAAAATAACACTTCTCTCTAATAACCACAGAGAAAAAATAGAGTTTACTTACTAGCCTTATAATGAGCAATGTCTCTCTCAGCATACTATATCTTTAGTCTTCCAGTAAGGCAAGCATAATTTTAAATACTTTAAACGGAAAAATAGGCAGTCTGGAAATCACTATAGGTGGAAAATGAGCCCTTGCAACAAATGTTAGCAAAGTAAAATGTCTATTAATAGCAAAGTCAATTTCTAATTATCTAAAAATGTTAACACCTAAGGTAATAAAAACAACATGTCTTTTACACAATATGACATATGACCTGTATCTTTGGCCAACCTGTGGAAATAATGGATTTTTCAGAATGGCAGCCAAAAATAAAAATGATTAAACACTGTTTCAAGTAAGATAGATGTTTTGTCTAAAAAAAACACCCTTAAAAACAGAAATCCAAAATTTAAGACAAAATGTAATAAAAGACATATTTTAAAGTGAGACCCTAATGATTGTTTTCATTTGCCCTCTCTTTTGTGCCTTCTCAGTCTTTCAACATGTTCAAATTGGATACTTAGAAACCCGTGCTTATTCTGAACTGCTTTGTTTTCAGTATTGTCTGTGCAATGAAAATGCTCCATTCACCTCTGATTCTTTATGTTTTCTATTCTGTTACAGAAAAGTCAGGAAAATTCCCAGGAGTGGAGTCAAGCAATTACAATGAGATTTCAGCAATCAAACAATTCAGAAGGCTGGGTTGGGAAGCTAGGAACAATTTTTAGCTAACAAAGTACTAGAAGTTCATCCTGAAACAAAGTGGGAAGAAAAAAACAACAAACAAACTTTTAATAGTCTTTCATCTAATTTGAGTCAGAAGGTGTTTTTTGGGAAAAACCTCCGTTTAGCTAGAGAGCGTAAAACAGTTGTATGCAAATGGAACTAAAAATCCACCTAAGACAACATCCTGTCTCCAGCAATAGCTGCAAAGAGATACATAAAAAAAGATGTAATGGAGGAGAAAAGAAAGAAAAAAAGAAATGGAGGAGATAGATGATACTCTTTTTGAGAATTTGCCCATATTGTCAGGTTTGTAGCTCTAAAAATTCTTAAGCCTGTCCCAATTTCTGTGCAACATTCAATGGACTCTATTTTGTTAATTCATTTCCTCTTTCTTTGACAGCACATGGCACTTTATCAGGCATGATGTCTGTGGGCAAAGAATTCAAAAAAGTGGCTAACCTGTCTTTTGATTTTACAGATTGTTACTACTGAAACTGCCAATGAGGTTACTTACATTAAATTCAGATCACATTTATGTGATTTTTCGAAGCCAAAAGGATTCAGAGGATAATACATATTCACTTAGACCCACTGCTTTAAGCTACACAAGCTGTTATGAACAGTCTCATTGACTACATTAATGTTACTTTGTTTTGCATTGAATTGGTCTCTTGTTCAATTTAAACCTATGCAGTATTTGAATGGGCAAAATTTATCCTTAAAATAACCCTACAAATTAGGAAAATCCAAATGGCGAACTAAAGCACAGAAAATTTTTGGGTTTGTCCAAATCCTCATAGAAAGCACTGATTACAATAGATGATGGGTTTACTGAGGCCTACCTGATATTCTTGTTATTAGAATACTTTCCCTGTAAAAAGAAAACAAATGTTTTGATGTTTTTTATTAGCCTTTTGTTAGGCTCTTGCTATGGTGTAAAAACAATTTCTCTGTTTTTTCTTCAACTTATAAAAGCTGCTAGATTTTTTGTCGCTCTCATAAGTTTGCTGGATGAGATTAGAGTAGGTGATGCCTTGAGAATGTAATCGCCCTAATTGTACAGATACATTCACTCTCAAGTCCTCGTTATTTCAGTTTTCATAAAAGAATCCTCCAGGTATCTTGTTCCTTTCCTTTTTTCTATTTTCTATTATTTTGCCCTTCCAAAGCATTTTAAAGAAGAGAATATCAGTTCAACTTTTTACCCAAGTCCACCCAATTGTTCTTTATATTTTCTGTCTTGTTTCTCCCCTTGCAGACAGACCTAGCATAAGCCATTTCTCTCCTTTGGCATTTATATTATTTTTAAAATGAAAAAAGTTGCTTCAGCATGAAAAAAAATTACTTGCATGAATGAATAGGGTCCAAGTAACAATTTCACAACTAAATATGAAGTCGCTTAACTAGAATTTCAATACTTGTGAGTTTTCTTTAAATAAACACAGCTCTGTTTTGTAAATATTGCAGTATCTTTATTACCAGAGCTAAGTAAAAGGTGCTGGTAGAGCTGATCTCACTTTGTCCTTTAAATAAGTGGTTTGAAGACTGAGTTCCACCATAGCAGATATTTCTCAAGAACGAAGTCTACATCATACTTTTGGCTCACTCGCTATGCTTCATTGCACTGAGACAGCATATCTTTTGATATATAGGCTTCCTTTACTCTCCTATTCCTTTACACAGCGCATGCAAATAAATGATTCACCATGACCTCCTGACCAGCTGTACTTGACATTGGGAACTACAGGGCATGACACACCGCAGAGAGAGGTCTGTTAGCACTTTAGCATACACAATCTTCATTGTAGTTCAGCATCATGAATCATCTTTCTATGTGTAGCTGCAAGCCTGAGGCAGTGACTTGAAACACTATTCTGAAAGACATTTAAAAAATGTTCATGATGGACTCTACCATTGTAAGAGATTGCTCAGAGAATGTAACATTACTGGGGGGGCGGGGGGGAGAGATTCATGGAAGTGACAGACTCCCTGAGCTTAAAAGTAAGAAAGGTAAAAAGTGACTAATTGCTTTCTCTTGTTGCTGAAGTAAATCTCAAGACAAGATTTCAAGTCCTGCAATAAAGATCATAGATGTTCTATTTTATTTTCAAAGTAGTTTCTAATACAGCACAATGCTTTAGCAAATTGTTTAAAAATATGAGGCATGGGAGTAAATTCACTGCGGATTTTCAAGCTGAATTAGACAACCAGTTGTATACAGAATGAAAATTTCTGTCTTGGCATATTTCTGGGTTTATGTACAGAGGTTTTCAAGACTCATTGTGGAGGCCTAAATTTTGATATAGTTTCAGCGTTCTAAAGGTATTACGCTTACTGAATTAGAGTATAGCATAGCTATTCATGTGAGACAAGATATGTTTAATATCAACTATGATAAAAGTCACTCTAGTATATGCATTTGCAAAGATAATTTCTTGTCCTTCCATTCTGTCTGGGATTCAATCAGATTCTGAAGTGAGGTTATGGTTTTGTTCTTTACCTTTTTTTTAAACTTGGTAAGTTGGACAACTGAAGAAATCCTGTTCACTCCCAGTCTTTCAAAGACACGTATGAGTTAACCTGTGAGTTTTCCTCGTGAAAAGAATCCCTCACCATAGATTTATATGACGTCAGCTTGTTTCACTTTAAGAATAATTAAATACAGTTGCTAGAGATTTAAAATAGCTTTTATCATAATGGTTTGCTATTTTCTTAAAACATACTATTTATCACTATTTGTATTGGATACTTTTGAAGTCAATATCAAGAAGCTAGAGGTAATTTAATTACAAATCATCTTGCATAGCCTTCTTCGCAAATTGGCAGCATTTTCCCTGCTGGAAGGCCTGTTATTCTTGTATTGATTTAATAAAGTAGCATGCTTTATTTATACAACACATAACCTGAATGTGTGTTCATCTGTAATTGTAATTTGAGGTTAATAGAATCTGTATGTTAGTGCTGATTCAACTCAGCCAATTGCTATTACTGTTTGGAGGCAATAATTTATTCAGACAAGTAATACGCATCTCTCCCACTTGAAGGAGTAGAAGCACCTCTTCAAACCAGGGTATCCAGGGGAGTCACGATGGTTTCAAATTCAGCCGTCATAATTCAGATGACAGAAAGAACAAATTAGAATTTGAAAGACTGGCATTGCAATTGTTGGTGGGAGTATAATTTAGGATGAAAAACTAACCCAGAGCTAAACTAATTCAAATAAAGGGTTGGAGTTTAACTGGAAGCAGGCAACATCAGGGAGTAAAAGGTCTTACTACAGAGAACACAATCAGATGTGTGGCATATGCTAATCAGGACCAGAAAGGCAAAGCAGAGGATAAGATGTCACTAGTGGAAAAAGAAGGATAACAAGAACTTGCTCTGCAAGTACATTTAGTTTAACAACAGACTGAGGAAAGGATTGCTCTGCTGCTCAAACCCAGAAAAGAATAACAAAAAAAAGATGTCGGGAAATATAGTCTTTACTGCATTATCTGTTTCAGTCCTCAGGAACAGATCAGCTGAGAGCAAATGACTACTAAAAAGCTTGTAGCTTCAAGTAGTGAAGAAACAGAAAAAATACTTCCTTGTGATCTTGGGGTTTTTAGGATAGAATCGCAGCCTTACAAATAGGAGATTCAATAAAAGTTTTATCTTGACTTTCCTGAAACTTTCAATGAAAATGCATGATACTATGAAAATCAAACATGAAACAGATGAAAATACATCAGTGTGTGTGGAAAATTGGTTAGAAACCTCATTCTAAAGAATAATTATCAATAACCTGTTATAATGGAAGGATTTATTGATTGCAATTCCACATGACATGGAGGATGGAAGAGAGTGCATATTATTGAATTTGCTGATAAAAAGTAAATCTGGGAGGTACTGCAGGGATACTAGAGGACAGGATTCAAGTTTTAAATAAGCACAAATTTGTGAAATGCTTTAAAAAAATCAATAGGGCAAATATAAAATGTTATGCATATGCAGGAACAACAGAAATACAGGAAGATGAATAATAGGATGGGTAGCACAGTAGAAGAAAGAGTTTGGGCCTTTATAATGTATCACAAATTGAAAAAAGAGGCAATAATTGTACATTCTTAATAAGGAGGCATATGTCATATTAACACCACTATATCCAACTCTTCCCAAAATCAGGCAAGCATCAACTTGATTACTCTGCTCAGTCTTGGCTTTAGAAAATTTGTGAGTCAATGTGAGAAACTCTAAAAGAGAGCAATGAGGTTAATAACAAGGTTTCAAATCATGATTGACCTAAGAGAAAAAGCTGAAATAATTAGGTCTGATTTGCCTTTCATTTAGACTGAGAGTTAGTTGGCAATCCTTTGAAGAATGTCCTTGTAGATCAAATGATGACAAATGGGCTTAAATTGTATGGTAGATGCAGGTTAGATTTTAAATTTTCTTATATAAATGAACCTGAAGGACTTCATTATCTTTCTTGTTGATTACTTGTTCGTCTAGATTTTGTTATAGTTGAATTTGATTTTTTTTTTTATTACGGGAAAGAAATTATCTGACTTAAAATCCTTTCAAGATTATATTTCTGCTTTAGCGAAGTCCTACAAATGTAGCTTATTACTGAGAAGCTGGAATGAGCAACAAAGAGGGGCTGGGAAGACATAACTGCCTGTATAAGGACCAGTAGGCAAAGGTATCTTATCTGCTAGGTTGCCACATGGGATGATGAGTTAAAATAACAGCAGTGAATATATTGTAAGAGTTACAGTATTAATGGAACTGATATAAATACTCAAGAATAATGAAACGGTGTGGAAGGGCATAGGGAAAATAGGTATCTAGCATGTGGTAATGAAATCCAGGAAGTTGTGGGGTTTTTTTTAATCTTCTCGAGTTGGAGACACTATGCTTTCCCTTTTCTGATGATTAGATTTTTTTTCTTGCTGTTTCGTATTCTCTTGTTCTTTTACCAAGATCAACTCTGGTTATCCCGCTATTAGAAATAGCTGATCCACAACATTAAAGTACGTGTGATCCAAGACAGAGAGATGATCACAAACTGAGAGCAGCCAAGCCCCATGTTACTCTTCTAAGATGCAAACTCTTTTAAATGCAAATCAACCTTTCATTTTCTAATTTTAGTTTTAGTAGTCTCTTTTCCTTACAATCTCATTTCAGGCAGTGTATTGAAAAACAATGTAGTAAGTTTGCTACTCACAGTCCATTGTGTTTCGTACTACTGACATGTAAAAATTATGCCAAATAACAACCACAGGGGATATGGGACTAAAATATCAACTTTACCGCTCATACAAACGACCATCAAATAAAATTAAAGTCATTGTATACAAGGACACCTGCTTCGTACTGTCGTGCAAAACCAGAAAAGGCAGAAGCATAGAGCGATAATAAATAAACTGTACTGCTTCTTGTTTGTCACAATTCGGTGATTCTGTGAAATGTCTGAACATTGTTGGTAGATCACAGCATAAACTGAGATCAAGTGGGATGTTCAAAATTGGTGTTGAAGGTTTACATCACACAAAGTAGCATAAAGAATTTTTAACAATATTTTCAGATAATCAATTAACTTTACTTTCCATGGTACATTTTTTCAATGTTGGTTCAAGAACTATGGAGATGACAGTTTAAGAACTCCACATACAATCTTGAACAGACCCCAGATTTAACCAAACTTTTGCTTATTGATACAGACTTGTAGCTAAAACGACACTATCCATTTTCTGCGGCAGAAATAAAACTGAGAGATAGTGCAAGTGTATCAGAATTTAATTCCATAATATTTCAAGAGAAGCTCAAGAAGGAAGATAAAAATATAAGTCTTTTTAATGATTTTTCAGGTATAAACTTCTAGATAATTTAGACAGTCCTACATTTGGTCTAAAAATACAGCACTACTTCTGGCAGGTTTTAACAAGAACAGGGCCATTAACTTCAGAAGAAGAATACTTGTTTCGTCCTTACTTAGAAAGAGTTGAAATTAATTCATTATAGCTAGAGTACCTCTTGGAAAAAAATGCCGTTTTGTGGGAAAAAAAAAAAGTGAATGGTTTTATGTAAGTCAGAAAAACTACTGTAAAACTGTATATGCAAACTTAGAAAATTAAGTTTCATTTGGACATCATTCAATAAAAGATTTTACTTTCCTGTCCCCTTCTTAATGCTGAGGGTTGGACAATTACAGTTGACACAAGTGCCTGGAGGATAATTCCAAGTGTGAACCTCAAATCACAGAACAATTCTAATCCTGGAGCACATTACATTGCTGTTTTCAGGAAAATCTACATTTTCAGATATGTATATTTAAGTGAAAAAATAGTCTAGTCCTCTTTGATCTTGCTCTATTGATCTCAATGGACTTTATTCTTCATAAATATTTCTCAGTTTTCAGAGTAGCACTTCACACAAAAAAGCAATAGGAGTGAAAGAAATTGCTCCACTTACAGCCATCGGATTTCCTGAGAAATTTTTTCATCTTGGGAAATTTCATCTTCAAAACTTAAATTAGTGCCTGTAGTACAGAACACAGATCTGGAAGCTTAATTTTTTAAGTTTTCCATAGTCTCATATATGGAAAGTATTTCTAAACCATTCTAGAGATTTAAAAAAGAAAATATTTTATGTTGAAATGAAGACTATAGAACAGCTAGTACGAGGAAAAGTGCTCTTTGTAAAAAACAGACAAATGAACAAGGCATCAGTAAAGAAAGTACTGAACCAAACCTCTTCTTCTCTGCCTTGAACAATAGCAACAGGATTAATTTTTGTTCTTAAAAATGGATATTATAAAGCCACAGTTGTTCAAATTCTAATTTCCATTTCAGAACCTATTTCTTTCATACAAGTCTAATAAATTTAGGAAGTACAAAGATAAGGAAAGAGACACAAACATATTGTATGATAATTTCCTTGTATTTGAGGGTTTAGCTTCTGCTCCTGGACCTGAATAAAAGGCATTTTTGTCTTTGGCTTGTACGATATTTCACACCCTGCCAGATTCTCTTTTTGGAAATGAAAAGTTCCTGTTGTAACTGCATTTTCTTTTACAAACATTCGTCAGTAAAGATAATTGCAGCTTCTGTTGCTAAATCAGTCACCAATGAGATGAAGCTGTCCTTATTCAGCTTCTCAAAGTTCAGAAAATATTATTTGTTACTAACTCTATCTTGAACTCTTATATCTTATCCTCCACTATGGACAAATTGCTTATGTCATGGAACTTGTTACTAGTCATAAAAGCCATAAATGAATATATCGCCTTTTAGCTTTATGAAGGTGTTAGAGTAAGCAAGATGTCATGATTCATAGATGATATTTTCTGATTTTATGTGTGAAAAATATGCAGTATCCCAATTTATCTGCCTATGTGAATAGTTTCTTTCTTCCTTGATTTTCTCAGTTAGGATTGTCTCATCACCTAGATAAAAGTTAGGAGGTATTATTCACCATATAAATAAACTCATGTAAAATCTTAGATTTGAGTCAGTGCCTTACAGGTAAAAAACTTTGGTATTTTGTTACAACAGTTCAAATATATGATTTTATTAAGCTATTTTCATTTTTACTTAACATCTCCTGTTGAATAATTCTCATAACATTAAACTTTAAAAGCAGGGAAATTTTAATGTATAGGTTTTGATGGTATAAGTTTGAGGAAAACCCTGTGAAAGATATTCTTACAGAGAACATCAGGCAAAATCTAATATTCAGGAAAATATCAGAGTATATTTATGGAATAAATTAGCAGCAAACTGAAAAAAAATACCTCTAAGTATACAGTATTTTGCTTATTTTGGATTCAGAGAAATTTTAATTCTCAACTATTTCTTTGTATAGCTTCATATGCAAGTGGGCTGGGTTTGGTTTTGTAAGGAAGAGGATTTGACAATGATTTTTTTATACACCTAACAAGGAAGGAGATTCCCCATCTCCAGTTTATGAGACAAGTATGTTAAAGAAAGGCTATTGAGAATGCAAGAGAATTCCATTCTCTGTATAGTCATAGCATGGATAAACTCTGCTAGTATCCTTTCAAGTTAATATCAGTCCCAATTTGTCAATGAAAACGTTCACATGTTGAGCATGATATGCTCTGTTCCAGACATGTTTTTTTCAGTTAGTATTCACTGAAACTTAAGAGAACTCGAAGAAAGATCGTACGGCTAGGGTTATTTCCGTCTTTCCAAAAGAAAAAAAAGAAAGACCCGTGCTGACTTGCAACATGTCCCGCCTCAGACTTTTCGGTGCTGTGTGGTTCTTCATATAAGCTAGGTCTTCCTGCTTGTTTCTGTTTCTCACAGTCTGATCTTTGAGTGTAACTGGATCACAGTCTTTCCTTCTTTCCATCCGTATTTTCATGCAAACACAAAAATCTGGTACAGTGGCATGGAAAAAGAACTGCTTTTCCCCCTAAATTTCCAATGAAACCTTTTAATGTCATATTACTGTGGAAGAAAATGAAATTTCATCCCTGGAAATCTGTAAGTTGTAAGGATATCTGAAAGCAAAGGATGTGAAAAAGGATGGGGAAGGGGAATATTCTCCATACCTTTTAATCACTAATAAAGTTCCTGAAGCTATTAATAATGTTTACATATTTATTTTATGTGTCATTCCTCAATGTTTGAAGACAGAGGTGACTCCCTGGACACTAGGTATTATACATGCACATATATAATTGCTAGGAATAAAATGAGAGGTTAGCGGAGGTGACTATTTCAAATAGGGAAAGCAGAAGATAACTGCATCTGTAGTACAATTGCTTCTAGAAAGTTCTTTTGATTCCCAAGGCCAAAGAGATTATTTTCTATAGGTTTATAAAGTAACAGATCTCTTCTTTTCAGGATCCAGGGATCATCTGGTTCACTGTCATAGCTGTCCTGGTTTTGGCTGGGATAGAGTTAATTTTTCATCTTAGTAGCTAGAATAGTGCTGTGGTTTTGATTCAGTATGAAATTTAGTATGAGAAGAATGTTGATAATACACTGATGTTTTTAGTTACTGTTATGAAATCAGCGACTTTTCAACTTCCCATGTCTTACTAGTGTGCAGGTGCGCAAGAAGCTGGGAGGGAGTATAGCCAGAACAACGGACTCATATTGGCCAATGAAATATTCCGTGTCACACATTGTCATGTGCAGTATATATATGAGGGTGGCCATGAAGCTGACTGTCTCTCTTCCGGGACTGTGGTTTCAGGATTTTCTCTCTTCTGCAGGATCATTGGCCAGGAAGGGACTGGGCATTGGTCGGCAGGTGGTGAGCAATTGTGTTATGCATCACTCATTTGTATATACTGTTATAATCATTATTAACATCATTATTATTTAAATTTATTTTATTTTATTTATGAAATTGTTTTTCTCTCAACCTACAAGTTTCCTTACCTTTATCCCCTCCAATTCTCTCCCTCATGCCCTGGGGCAGGGGATGATGAGTCAGCAGCTGCATGGCCTTTGAATGTTGGCCAGGTTAAAAAAATAAAAGCTGTTTATGGTGCCCAGTGTTGGGTACCAAAAAGGACTGTCATGATTTAACCTCAGCCAGGAACTAAGAACCACACAGTCGCTCACTCACTCCCCCTCAGAGGGATGAGGGAGAGAATCAGAACGGTGAAAGTGAGAAAAATCATGGATTGAGATAAAGACAGTTTAATAGGTAAAGCAAAAGTCATATGCAGAAGCAAAGCAAAACAAGGATTTCATCTACCACTTGCCATCAGCAGGCGGGTGTTCAGCCATCCCCAAGAAAGCAGGGCTCCATCATGTGTGACAGTGACTTTGGAAGACAAACACCATCACTCTCAACTTTGGGGCCTTCTTTCTTCTTCCCCCAGCTTTATATGCTAAGCATGATGTCATATGTTGTGGGATATCCCTGTGGTCAGTTGGAGTCAGCTGTCCTGGCTGTGTCTCCTCCCAAATCTTTGTGCAGCCCCAGATGATTCGTGATGTGAGAAGCAGAAAAGGCCTTGGCTTTGTGTAAGCACTTGTCATGGTTTAAAGCTGCGCTGGCTATTAAACGGATGACAGACGCTCTTTGTTAACCTCCTCCCTCCCCAAAGGGGGGAAAGAGAAAAGTAAAAAGACTTACAGGTTGGAAAAGTTAAAACAGCTTTAATCTAACTACAATAATAATGTATTATAATAATAGGAAAATTAATAATGAAATATATATACAAATATATACAAAACCAATATGAAATTTTCCCTCACTCTGATGACGAATACGTCACCCGGACACTGCGGGGCACACCCCGGAAAAGTCCTGGACTGTACTCAGCACCAGGCAGGAGCTGGATTCAGGAATGCACAGATTGGGATCAAAGGCAGAAGAATCAGAGTCCTCCTCGGACGCTGGCCATAGAAGAAGATAGAGTGACCCTCATGATCCCTCAGCTTTATACCTAGTATGACGCAGATGGGATGGAATACTCCCTTTGGTCAGTTTTGGGTCACCTGTCCAACCTGCTCCCCCCCACTGCAGGGTTGCAGGTGTGACCACTTCTCTCCTCTTTCAGTTACAGCACATAAGAAAGTTAGAAGAAGCAAGCATTGACCTCAGTCTCCATAGGGATAACTATAAGCAAGAGCCTCTCTGTATACCATTCATACTGATGTTGCAGCACTAACTATAAACATCAAGTCTTATCGCTCCTAGAAGCAGCTACTGTCTGGAAAAACATGCAGTTAATTTCAGAGAGTGGAGTTTCTCAGAAGAGACTTAACTAAAAAGTAAAGTTACTAAAAGAAAA
>VZSC01002133.1:268081-291081 GCA_013398225.1 Steatornis caripensis | reverse complement strand
GACACTGCGGGGCACACCCCGGAAAAGTCCTGGACTGTACTCAGCACCAGGCAGGAGCTGGATTCAGGAATGCACAGATTGGGATCAAAGGCAGAAGAATCAGAGTCCTCCTCGGACGCTGGCCATAGAAGAAGATAGAGTGACCCTCATGATCCCTCAGCTTTATACCTAGTATGACGCAGATGGGATGGAATACTCCCTTTGGTCAGTTTTGGGTCACCTGTCCAACCTGCTCCCCCCCACTGCAGGGTTGCAGGTGTGACCACTTCTCTCCTCTTTCAGTTACAGCACATAAGAAAGTTAGAAGAAGCAAGCATTGACCTCAGTCTCCATAGGGATAACTATAAGCAAGAGCCTCTCTGTATACCATTCATACTGATGTTGCAGCACTAACTATAAACATCAAGTCTTATCGCTCCTAGAAGCAGCTACTGTCTGGAAAAACATGCAGTTAATTTCAGAGAGTGGAGTTTCTCAGAAGAGACTTAACTAAAAAGTAAAGTTACTAAAAGAAAATTGGTCTGTCCTGGCCCAAACCAGGACAGCACTGCTCAGCAATAACGAAAACATCTCTGCATTATCAACACTGTTTTCAGCAAAAATCAAGAACAGTCCCATACTTGCTACTATGAAGAAAATTAACTTTACCTCAGCCAAAACCAGCACAGCACAATTGCATCAAAAATGCTGTTCAAACTGCTGTGAGAAATAAAATATAAATTCATTGCCGTTTAGAGAAAACAGAAGGGATATTTGTTCATTGGAAAAATCTAATTGCTTGGAAAAGCTGTGTTACTTAGGGGAAGATTTAACTATGTTAGAAAGGATACCATGTATCATACATCCATTCCAGTTAACACTAACTAGCTCAAAGCACAGTAGAAGTCAGTGCAGGAAGGCAAGAAATACACAGAACAGCAGTATGGAAGAAAGGAATAGACAAAAACACAAAAGAAAGTAAGAGATTAAAAATGCAAGCCAAGTTTTAAAAAAACAAACCATAATGCAAATAATAAATTAAAAATATTTGTTTCATCCTGCCGTCAAAATAATACCTTTTTTTTTCCCTTTTAATGACAATAAGAGAAACTATAGGACTACTTGGTGCCTTAATATAAAGAAAATAGACAAAAATGAAAGGTGAACTTATGAATGCTGATATAATCTAAAGGCTTGCAATGTGACATCATGCTTTAGGAAAGAGTTCTGTAATACCAGCACCAAATATTAATCTGAAATTTAGTTTACAAATCTTTGTTGTAGGTCAATACTACAGTTTCTGTGGTCTTTTAATCAAATTTCTGAGTGTCCTGCCAAGCTTTTGTGGTTTCTTGGACACTGAGCAGTGTCCATATGCTTCAGTTTCTCATTTCAGACGTGGCAGTCTCTTCCCTCTCTTGAGAAATGGGTTAACTGCTGCTGAGTGAGATATTAGGATAAATCAAAAGCAATACTTAACCAACACTCCACTTCAGGAAAACATTATCCCTGCATCAGAATGGGCTTCTTCCAGGAAGGCTCAGTCAGCAACCAAAAGACCAACTATAGAGAGTTATTTTGAAAATGTATGAAAAACCCTCTCCTTCCCTTTCCCTGCCTCTTTTTATGTAGCATTGTCTTCATATGTGCTTTGATTTTCTCTTCTGCAGTTGCTGAAGTACAGTTCTGTAGAAATGTAATGTTTTCCTGAATAAGAATTTCCCATAGTAGCCAAGCCAAGGAATTGATTATTAGTGTAAAGATGAAATGTATAGTATGCCAGAATGGCAATATTTCAGATTAAAAAAAAAAAAACAAAAACAAAAAACAACTTCTGAGTAAATAACTTCATTGTGACACTTGGATGCCAAGGAAAAATTGGGCAGGAAATCAGTTTCTTCATACTTTCAAAAACTCTAAACTGAAACTGTTCCTGAAATTACATTAGTAAGAAACTCAGGATAGAAAGGTAGTTTCCATGATCACCAAGGTAGCATAGTGACACCCAGTCGTGGACCACAATAGAAAGAAAGAGAAAACTACACCACTGATCAGAGTCTGTCATCAGACTTTTACCAGAAATAACTGTGAAATGCAGAAGGTCAATCTCTATTACAAGGCAAAACTGTGTAGATATTCCAGTAGGAATTGTTTTCTGAATGTGACTGAGTCCATGTCCCTAAAATTTACAAACCAAGAAGCATTGAATTCCACACAAAGATATTCCAAAATAGGTCCAATATAGAAAGCAAAGATCTTATGGCAGAAATTTTGAAGGCTCAGAGAAAATGGTTAGAAACTATAGAAATTTTTTACAGGAAAGGGATGAGTGAAATATGATATTCACCAGTTAAAGCATCACTGAAAATATGTTGCCGCCTTCTTTATTTAGGATGAGGTGAATTATCATGGCATTCTTCATATCTGTAGTCAATCTGCTTTTTTGAAGGAAGTCACTCTATTGTCAGAAACAATTTAAAATGTTTTTGTTTTTCAGAATTAAAATAAATGTCTGTGAAAACCAGCTCTTCTTTGTAACCTTTTCATATATTTAATTAAGCTTCTTAAAAGACCCGAGCTAAAGCTGTCTGCTTATAACTGCATTTTGAGACATAACTTCTAAAAATATCTCCCATAAATATGTGTTTTAGTAGGAGATGAATTCAGACTAAGGCAACAAAACAGAATAACACAATTGTATTTCAACATAGTAAAAGATTTTAATGATTTTTTTTTAACCAGCATGTGGCATCATTTGTGTAAAAGCATATGAAAGAAAAGAAAAAAGATGGTGATGAAGAGACACAAAACATCTTTAATGTAATCAGGAGGAATGATTTTTTGTTTTGTTTCAGAGACCATTTAAAATATCTGCGTTTTCTTTTTTTCTAATATAGTGATCTGTAGAAGGATGTTGGCATGACAGCAAATGGATACTTGTATTTCATGTGCAAGCATCTTCATACCTTTATTAGTGTGAAGGTGGAAGTTGCCGAATGCATCACCCCTGACGAATGAAAAGAAGTGTAAAAGAAACATTGTAATTTGCAGTGGGTAGGTACAGACCCTGGGGAGAAAAGAAAGAGATGCAGCACACCAGGTTGTGCACTGCCTGCAGCATTCCCACTGGCATCACCACCTCCGCCTGTGACAGGCAGAGCCCCCTCCCATGGGAAGGGTGTTGGGGGCAGCCCACTCCACGCTGTTTGTACGTGTTTATTAATAGTGTCTGGTCTCACGTTTTATCTGTGATACTTCTGGTATTGATTCTGCATTCATAGGTCACTAACTCTCAATTAATAAAGTGCCATTACTAAATCAATAAACTGTTTCAGTTCTGATTTTGTTTTAACTATGTAAATGGAGTAGTTTGTCCCTCACAAAAGTAGTTGTTTAGTTTTGATTTCTGTTTTTTCTATTGTTTCCGAGGATTCCAATCAGAGATACCATTTGGCTAGACATGAAAGAAAAAAAAGATGGAATAAACACGACTGCTGTTTCTCAAGTGTTTGAGTATTCAGGAATTTTAAAATTATTTTGCAATTTGAAAAATACATCTTTGTGAACATTAATGTGATCAATGGATGTAAAAGACAGAAAACTTTATTCTCTTTGCTCATTTGATATTACTCATTAAGTCCGCTTTCCATTTTTTGGTTTAGTTTATCAATATCTCAAACATATTAGAATTTCATAAACAATTTTCACAATGTTTTCTATACAAAATTTAAATTCTTTACTAACTGTATTGAAACTCAATGAACAACTCAGAACCTGGCTTAACTTTCAGTTTCATTTAGAACTGATATTATCACATGCATTTCCTTAAGGCTGCGTTATCAATTAATTTTCTAAACTTTTTAACTGAGAGAATAACTTTAATTAAGAGACTAGGCTAGCCAAGAGTTACACATACTTAAGTGTAAGCTGCACAACTGCAAGTTCATTCTGCAGAAGAATATTTTTGTATAACAAAGCAGTTACAGAGAGAAACATATGTCTGCACATTTCCTAGGAGAACAAAATGTAGCCATGAAGAGGTATACTGTTACTTAACATTATGTAATTAACTATTTCTTTCTCTATCTGTGTTTAATATACTAGGTTTGCAGTAAGAAGCCCTGATCAAGATTATTCCATTAAAAACACACAGCTAAAATAATGTCTGCCTCCAGGAGCCTGTAATTTCATTTCTCAGGTCTAAGCAGTAAATGTCTTTAAGAAAAAAAATATTTAAAGCTGTTATTCTGCAATAATAATTCAGAAATATTTTATCCTACTGCACATACATTATTATTGTTATTATTAACAGTGGATATTCCTTGAAGTCCGTTCCTCCCAAATCAAGACTACTAAGCAAATTTAATTACATTCAATAATAGCCAAACACTATATTATTTATAATTCAATTATTACTTCAAAGGCTTGAATTACAAGAATTCATCCACTGTTCTGGACATCTCTCTGATAAATTACAGCATGCAACAATTGATCTTAAATACATGTGTCTTATGTCAAACCTTTCAGCTTAACTTTTATGCCGATGAAATTATATAGCTGGTACTGCTTTACCACTTTCTTGAAAATGGTAACGTTTGTCCTCCAGGTTACAAATATTGCAGAGCAATGACATAAGAAGCATCCCTAAACTCTGTTTCTTAGCACTGTGTTCATTCTCAGTCCTTCTGTTTATGTGTTTTCATGGACTGCAATTAAAAAAAAACATTTTTGATTATCTTCTTCTCTACATTTGATTTCATAGACATTTGTTATACCTTCCTCAAGACAAGAACAATAGTAATCAGGTACTGAAGCCAGAACTTCCTTTGTGATTGTGGAAGAAGTTCTCTGAGATATTTACCAGAGTAATGACTTAACATCCCACCATACCCCCTGCCTTGGCCCTGGATTTTCACATCTGCTCCATAATGCACTCAAATATGCATGTAGCTTTAAGCATTTGACGTTTCGCTATCTTCCTCGATACTATTTCCATAATAAAAATTATATGGAACAAATACTCTTGTCCTGTAGTTTCTCTCCCTACATGATTTTCACAGTAGGACCTCATTCTGAAATAAGCAGCGTGTGGTTGCCCACACAGTTCTTCCCAAACATTTAAATTCAGGAGAAGAGGAAGCAGATGATAATTACCTCATGTCCTCTGCAGTGAATGTAGAGTTTTGTTTCTACCCTTATCTTGTTGCCCTGGAAATCAAGACTTGAAGAACCGATGTTTCATGATCTTTTTCTTTGCAGCTGAAGAAATAAAATATCACAAAAAAATCAATTAAGTCTCAATACTAACCACAGCCCCACAAAGAAGCAGAAAAAAACTCCTCCAAAAACCCAAAGGAAAGCATAATTAAAAAAAAAAAACCCTATGGAATTCAGTTTCCCATAGTCATTCTTTTAACATCTATTAAAAGCCACCTGAAAAAAACCACCACAAATGCATAAACTCACTGACTTTGAGAAACAAAATACATTTCCAGAACAGTGTCTGTCAGAATATGAAATGTACCTCTTTGAGGGAAAAACTTAGCTGAAGGACTACAGGAGGGAGAGTTTATATGAGTAGGCACTGAGTGACCATACCAGAGTTTCAAGACTAAAACTTTTCCTGCCTCCGCTGAATTTAAGTGCTAAATTATTCACATACATATTTACAAAATCTACCTAATATTCTGTATCCGGCACAGATGCCTAGGATCTGGCCACAGGGGTGCTGCAGGGGCAGTCTCCATAAGGAGAGGCCAGGGTGGCTCCATCCCAAGCACCGCTGCATGCAACTGGCTCCAACAGACCCACCACAAGGCACACCTAGGTCCCTCAGCCACGATGGTGGCGCCTCTGGAAAGAATATTTAAGAAACGGCAAAATGCCACATAGGCCAGTGAAGGAAAAAAAAGTGTGAGAAACAAACCTGCAGACACCAATACCAAAGAAGAAGGAGGGGAGGAGGTGCTCCAGGTATCCAAATAGAGACTCTCCTGCGGCCCATGGAGAAGACCATGGTGATGCAGGTTGTGCTCCTGCAGCCCATGGAGGACCACGGTGGAGCAGCTATCCACACTGCAGCCTGTGGAGGACCCCACTCTGCAGCAGTTGGATGTGTCTTGAAGGAAGCCGCAGCCCGTGCAGTGTGCACAGAGGAGCAGGTTTCTGGCATGAACCGTGGCCTGTGGGGAACATGCGTTGGAGCAGTCCCTTCCTAGGGGACTTCACCCTGTGGAGAGGACCCATATTGGAGAGGTTTGTGAAGGACTGTATCCTATGGGAGGGATCCAGTGGTGGAGCAGGGGAAGGGTTTGAGGAGGAAGGAGTGGCAGAGAGGAGCTGCTGTGGACTGACCAGGACTCCCGTTCCCCACCCCCCTGCACTGCTCAGGGGCAGAAGGAGATACAGGAGTGAGAAATGAAGGAGTGAAGTTGAGTCTGGGAAGAAAGGTGTTAGGGGAAGATGTTTTAGTTTTTGTCTTTTTTTCTTACAATCCTACTCTGGTTTTAGTTGTTGATAAATTAAATTATTAATCTTCTCCAAATCGAGTGTTTTTTTTCCCGTGACAGTGATTGGTAAGTGATCTGCCTGTCTCTATCTACACCTGTAAGTTTTCTGTCTTCTTTTCTCCCTCTGTCCTGTTGAGGAGGGGGAGTGAAGGAGTGTCTGGATGGGAATATGGCAGTCAACCAAGTATTCTTATGTCTTTTGTTTGGATAAGGAAACAAAATATACTCTCATACCTAATTTTGTGTAGATTTGGGAGCTGTCCTCTCACACAGATCCTCAAAATATATAAAGATAAAGCTCTCTGTAAATTCTATCTTCCATTCAGCAGAAAAAATAGGTGGGTATATTTTTTTTTAAATATTTTTATTGATAAACACTGGATTTTATCTCTGTTAGCTTATCTATTAAAATAGTATATATTTTGTCTAATGTGGATAGATTATATATATATATTCAATGTGATATAGAGTATCATGTGTCTGAAGCTTATCCACACGTGAACTTTACAAGACAGAAGAAAGATAACAGGAACATAAGAAGATTGAGGAGAGGGCGTGGGTCTAGTTTCGGAAATAGAAACAATCATTGTGACAGTGACAGTGTTCCATGAACAAGTAACTGATTCAGAAGCTCAGGAAGAGCTGAAGACTTTCCTACTGCACAGTGGCTATCTCAGAAAAAAAACCCCAACTTTTCCACTTCAACAGAAAACATAAAGCAAATGCCTGTATGATTTCGTTTACTTCACAATATTTAGTCTAATAATCTGGACAATGTATGTGACAAATAACATAATGATTTCAAGCTAATGTTGCAAGACATTGTGAATCAACTTCCAGGGCACTGAGGCAGAAGGTGAAATTCTGTTAACAGCAGAAATGGGTATTAACTGAAGATGAATAAGGGGAAGGATTCATTCAAAACATAAATGATAAACCAAAATCAATATTAAAATGTATTCACATATTTTCCTCTTTGCGCATTGATTATAAAATGGTACAAATGTAAGCTGATGCTGCTCAATAGAAATTAACTTCAGTTTAGAAACGTAAATAGAGCAAATATGGATATTGAAAAGAAAGTTTTCAGTGATAAGTGCGGCTCTTACATGGCCATTTCAAGAGTTTTTTAGACCAGCTGCACGTTGTATTACAAATTCTGAAACAAAAGCTGAGCAAATTGTATCCAGGTATACATGAATATGTATATGATAAACTGAAAAAACTGTGAGACAGAGTATCTAGATATTGAAGGATACAGTTTGCATCCCTGGATAACACTGCAGATGAATATAGTACCAATAGAATAGGTTTACTTCCTCTGTCTTTATTATCATAAATCATTTTTATCAATTCACTTTCTAGAAATCATGATACCAGAAAATGTTCTAGAATTTTTCAGTCTTTCAGTTAACTGGTACTATTAAGTATATCTTGAATTTAAGATATATTTTTGTGATATTGGAGTCAGTGGTGCTATAGAGCTTTCAAAGAACTATAAGTAGCTTTATAGATCAGTTTCTTGGAGAAATATTTTAGATTTTTGCTTCTTGTAATTAAATAGATTGCTGAAACAAATATGGGCTAAATTAAGGTGTCTAGAATAGAAACAAAGTGATTCTTATAATCTAGTTTTTTACAGACAGGGAATAAATATCTAAGGCAGTTATCCTAGGATACCTTCACAGTAAATGAAAAGGCACATAAGCATACATAAAGGCAGCCTTAAATGTCTTGTTCACACTTAAATGTTTACCCAACTTTTAGATGCCTAAGTTAGACTGGATAAAGCCTATCCAAAATGAGTCCAAAGAATATACTCTAAAAATCAGGAATTCAGAATAAGACAGAGCTTAAAATAATGCAAAATTAGGTGGGAAAGAAAAAATAAATATTAAACAAATGGTGCTAAACAGTAGGAACCATCCACTAGGAAGAAGTAAGACAAACAGATCGAATCAGTGATGGGATCACTATACAGAAATTCTTTCATCAAAAAGCAATAGCAACCTTCACAGTAGAATAATGATGGTAGAAACTAGAAATTAAACACTAATGGCCTGCATACCTAATATTTGACCTCTCCTGCCACCCAAGCCAAAGTTCGTATTTATATACTCGATTAGCATGTGTATTCTGCAGTCAGAGAGACATTACTTTGATATTGTACAGTACAGTATTAGCTTTCATCTGTTCTGTACAATCACAGTTATCTCTAATGATGTATTTACATAAAACATATTTCTAGCCTAATTTCAATAGTGAAGTCAAGTAAAACTCTCAGAGAACCCATGCAAAACCTTAGAAGTTATTTTTGCTTATGATGGTAATGAATATTTTATAATACAAAATCTGGATTTTTTGATTGTGTGGCTTTCCAAAATTGTAATGAATATGTATATGCGTTTGTATTTCATGCTGTGCTGTTCTTAGCCTAATTACATTTCTACTTTGGCTTGACCGCTATTTCTGCAACACTTCATTAAAAACATCTGTATCTATACATACACAGATATATATATGCATACATTTTTCATACTTGAAGTTTTAAAAAAATTGAAATTTAAAAGCAAAATATATTTTTGTCCTCTACTACTCACAATTTCAAAAAAACCCAAACATACAAACCAATGATAATTAATGGTCTGCATCAAACAAATTATCAGCATTCCATGATATATGTATAAAACCAAATACCTAGCTGATTTTTGTACAGATTTCTAATTTTTGCTAGTTGTATTAGAAGGATAAATTATTTCATTTTCATAGAAAGTAAGTTCATGAAATATAGAGCTTGATAAGAAATCAGGAAGCAGCAGATCTCTTAATGATAGAAATTAAAAAGATACATAGATAGATAGATAGATTGAGATAGATAGATAGATAGATAGATAGATAGATAGATAGATGATACATTCAATACCACAGTAGTTCTAGAGAACTCTTAATTCCTTCAGAAATGGTACGTGTTTAGAAGATATAATAAAATCCAAAGTTATGAATATTATCACATCAAATTTTTATGGTTACAAAGCTCTTTTGGAACAAAAGGCAAAACCTAAAACTTATCTTGTACATCTCAACCTCAGAATGACTAAAAAGCACATCAGAAATCACACAAATAAGACAAAAGGGTGAGGAATATTATTAGACCTTAATAAAGAAAAAGAACAAGGTGCTAGAAAGACAAGACTACAAAAGAGAATTAAAAATAAAAATCACTAAAACACTTTTTATGACTGTTGCTGTTTCTCTTATCCTGTGGTATTATCACACTTCAAAGCAGAACAATTTCTTATTGTTTTATAGGACAATTTCAGTAACAAATTAATTGAATCAAGTAAATTTGAATAAATTCTTTCAAAGATTTCCCATTTAAAAATAATTTAAACTGTATACCTTCCCCCCCCAACACCGGTGAATGAGTTTAACTAGCTGTATGCAGGCACACAAATGCTATTGAAATTTGCAAATTTATTTTTCCTTCTTAGTCTGCTAGAATCATCAGCTCAAAATCTGGCATTTTGATAGGTGTACAAAAAAATCTGTTTTGAAATTTGTTACTGCAGAACTTTATAGAAATAAATGTTTGGTTATCATTCAAGAAATGCCGCAGTTTTGAGTATGGAAAACCTGTAGAGTACCATTTACAACTCTTTGAATTTATAAATGCCTTAGACCATCAATAAGCCAGACTCTATGCAACAGGTTTCCTTTGACTGGAAAATACTCATTGTTTGAAAACATTTCTCATTCCAGATGCGCAACATAAGACTGCTAATGAAGCAAAGTGTTCTCTTTCTTTTTGACCCTCTTACTTTTCTTCTGACACAAACATCAAAGAAGCAGCCCATCGAGAACAATCAATAAAAAATTAAGAATTGAGGACTGAGCTTTTTATAATTTCATTGGGAATAGAACAGAAGAATTTAGATCATGAAGATGTAACAGACATTACCTTGTCCATCATAAGCTGTAAAAGTTCATGGAAGTAAAAAGAGTCTAGGTGGCTAAAACAGAATGAAAGTGGTTTGCTGTATCTTCAGTATATACATTGAATTAAAATAGTACAGTTAACAATTTTTTTTTTTTTGCCAGTGACACAAAGCATAAGCTATTCAGAAATACGCACACACATATGTGTGTACACATAAACACACTTAATATATATATAATGTAAGGTAGTTTTGATATAGCAGAGCTGGCATCCAGCTGTATACATTAAATGTATATGTATTTTATATTTATATTTTATATTTCTATTATATATATTTATATCATATTTCTATTGTATTTTAAAAAGAACCCTCATTACATTAACACCAACCAACCTCTAGATGTCAAGGCTGTAATGTTTCCTTAAACAAATTACCAGGAAACAAGTATTTGTGAGCTGACCATGAATTAAACTGATACATTAAGAAAGAAAATGATAAAAAATACTGACAGAGAAACTGTTATTTTTTTTTCAAATAACAAAAGGACTCAAAATGCAAAATGATTTTGTACTTAATTTAATAAAGTAGTTTCCATTTGAGTCACAGGGTTCAGCCAGTGGTGTTTATAAGAACAGATTAAATCACTTTTCAGATTTAGAGGGTAGTTAGCCTAGAGAAATAGTCAATACTACTGGAAGGAAAATATCTTTCTTATTGCAAACACAACTCACTACTAATTATTAGATAGATTATTTTGCCTGCTGCAAAACTCCCAGGGACCATAGTGAGATGAGGATTTTGTTTCTGTTTTCACAAATGTTTATTAAAATTTCATTGTTTACTACACAGGTTCACTTTGTATGATTTGAAATGGGCATTATTAACATGATTGACATAGATGTATAGGATAGGAAAAACTGTTGCATCATACTTACTTCATAGACCAAATCCAAAGAAGTACTTTTTATCTCTTAGCAACTTTGCAAAAAACTCTTTCTTGTACACATGCACATTCAGTGATTCAAAACCACAAATTGCTAAGTAGTATCTCCAATTATATGACTAAAGTGTACCTTTAGTCAAGTCATTTAGTAAAGATTCATCACTAAGAAATATTTTAATCATTAGTATCACTATTGAAGGATCTATAAAGCTAATCACGAGCAGAACCCTTTTGTATTAATTTAGATTGTGGGTTCCTCTCAGCTGTCCTTAGCCATCTGTAAGTTAAGTATGCTAACAGCAACTTTTAGAGCAGCTCTTCTTTTCCTATTCCGTCATGTTGAATACATTTAATCTGTTAAGGTATGTCATTTTCTTCCTCCAGTTACTACATCAGAAACACAGGTGACTACAGCAGACTAGGTATTTAGATGGCTAAATATTGATGGATGAATCCTACCACAAAATAGATCCTTTTCTTCAGAGAGTTTATATGTAATTAAATCATGTCAGTAAATTCCTACTGTAGAGTAGCCAAAAGGAGTCCTGTGCTACTGGAGTCCTTTCAATGCAACTGCACCTGCATTGTTGGACCCTTGAAGAACTGGGGCTTAACATATATTGACCTGGCAATAGCTGGGCAACCAGAAACTTAGATAATAGAAATCATTATTTTTTCACCTTAGTGTTTTATTTTTATCTCTATCTCTAAATTTAGCCACACAAGTCTTTGATCCTACAAACACTTGAGATGCACATGGTTTTACTCTCACCTGGTTTAAACCTCTGGGATTGTCCTCAAAAGAAAACATCTGAATGCTTTGATTGTGTTGAATAATGTGCATGCTCTTTTAGGAGCTAAATTTGAAAAGTAGACTTTAATATGCAGTTGAATAACAGATAAAAATTTATCGATAAATGAATTCCACATCTACTGATATGCATAAACAGATGAAGCTAAATTACACGTTGACTTTGATTGGCTAAAGCTTGTGGAAAACAGATTCAGTTCACAAATCATAGCTGTAACACTATATAGTAAATAAACAAAAATTAATTTCATGGTATTTCAATTTTTATGGTATTGTTTGAGACACGGTCTGCAGATTGATATTACTTCTACTATAAAAATTGTAATATTACAGTGGTGGTTGGTAATGTAGATCTAGTTAAAGGTCTGCCTTTTTTTCCATTACAGACCTCTATTTTAAAGGGCTTAGAACTCCACTGTAAAATCTTCAAATGAGAATGTTGTAAACAACTTAAACACACAGAGAAACAAAGACATGCTTAACACATACATCTACAATTTTCAGAGGTACACCTAAAAAAAAATCAGAGAAAAGAACAATGACTGGAATTCACAAGGAAACACATAGTGTTGAAGTAACATTAAAAGCCTGGAAACTTGTAGTTAAATTCACGCTGCAAAGAAATCCTAGAAAATAAAAATATTTTTCTTTGTTTCTCTGTAGCACAATGTAGGAACAAGAACAAGCCTATAGTAGCAATGCTGGTTGTCTAACAAACCTTTAGGGGGGCATCAGGATAAAGATGATGCCAAAATAATTCTCTCCATCTTTTTCCTCTTTCACTTACTCCATTAGAAAAGGGCTGTTGTGTTGATTTTTTACACAGTATTTTTATGAATTATAATAACTTCTCCATCTTGTCTTCCCACACTCTTTGCTCTTGCATATTTACAGCAACATAGAGGGGAAAATAAATAAATGTAAAACCTATAGATTTAACAGTAAGAAACTCAGAAACCAAAAAACCTTAGGGAATTCTGGAAGTATTTTTTTTAAAAATGTAATTCTGAATATTATTCTGTTAAAATTATTTTCAGTAGAAACTGAAGTGTTATTACTGACACAAAGAAGAAGAGACAAAGGACATGTTCAAAAATCTTCCTGACACAAAGCGCTTTAAAAATAAGGGAAGTACTGAAAGTATTTTTCTATCTATAGTGCTAATACTTTGTAAGATTTCATAATACAGAAGTACATAGAGGTTTTTATCCTCCAAGTTTCTCTGCTTTATTACAAACTTCCACAAATACTACAAAAAATCACCACTAGCATGTATACTACAGCAAAAATCACCACTACTACCAAGTATGCCTATGATTAATAAAGTATATATACATATGCTATTACAAATTACTATCAGCAATCAGTAATATAGTATCAATTAGTAGTACAGCAGCAATCAATCATATAGCAGTAACCAATAAGAGCAACAACCAAGTAGGTACATACAATTACAGGTTGCTACAAACTTACCACTAGTGAAGCAACCTATCAACAATATAACAGCAGGTATACTAATGTTAGATTACTTATATGGATATATAATAACTGGTATCACGTGAATAAGACAAATTTCAGAAGGGACCAGACCATCCCAGAGGAAAGGACAAACTGATTTCAAAGGGGGATTCAACCATCCCAAAGTTGGAAGGACAAACCAAACCAAACCAACCATGATTCACGTCACAAAGTCTGGAGTCAGCCAGGCATCCCTGGTGAGAGTCCATGATCTCATAGAAAGTTTGTGTGAAATTCAGTCTGTTAGGAAAGGAAAGCTTTATGCATCATGGGAAGTTCTCAGAGAGAGAGGCTCCATTTGGGATAAAAATTAAGCCCTTTTCAGATTGTAGAGACATAAGAGTGCATAGGTCACTATCACTTCCAGCACCAAATAAATGCTGTTAATTTCTGGTTTTCACCTGTAACAGTCAATAGATGATTACGATTTCTCTTCTTTCATATAAATTTTTTTCCCCAGACTGTTTCCGTCTTCTCATATGATAAGTTGTTGTTACAGTCCCTTGGTTTTGGGGCTTGTTGATATTATCTCAGGATGTCTCCAGTTTCCAGAAACACCAGCTATACTTCAAGGGTGACTGCTCAACTTTTCAAGCATGCTTTTTGTTCCCAGGCTAAGAGTTTCCAGACTGGCAGACATTTTCTCTGTGTTTTTCAGCAGAAACATTCTTTAGTTCAATAGTTTTCCCCTTCTAACCAGGCCACATTTCTGACTTGCTCACATCACCTATTAAGCCATCCAGATGACTAGTACATGGTGCATAGAATGGTGCATCTTCAGTAGGTAAGAAAACACTAGGCTATATCTGATATACCATCAGGCTGCCTACAGGTCTGAAAGAAGCTCTTGAACAGGATGTACGAGGACGTATTTAGCCGGTGATTACTACCAGTAAATTCATACACTATGTGGACATAAGGCAACAGGAGGGAATAAGTGAAACTTTTCTTATTCTTCTTGATCAGTTTCAAGTATGCTTTTGAACTAACGCTTTCTTTAAAAAAATCAGGGTTTTCTTTCTTATTATGATTTAAAGCCACAGCAGCTAAAATATAAAAAAGAATAATTTTCCACAACAGTTTCTGTACATTTTATTTGATAAAGAAATTTTGCCTCACTTTTAGAAAAAACAAAAAAACAAACTCTTGAATGCAAAAGCTTCATAATATTTGCGCATTGGTTAGCACAATAATCCAAACTAATCTATAAAACAATATTGTGGTTTAGAAAAAAAACAACTCTTAGCTGGTGTCTAGTGATAAGTATTTTCAGGAAACCTCAGCAATGAGTGTGACTGTGATAGTCTTACCAGGGATGAAGTACAAGAGAAAACAGGAGAAAGAAGAGCACTACTGAACTGTTCCTTAGTTGTCGTAAGCTTTTATTTTATTGTGAGAAAGAGCTGGTGATGATTGAGATGGTACATGAAATCAGGCCTTCCATGAAGGTTTGTTAAAAGGGGTGCTTGACTTCTGGCAATGTAGAAGGAGCAAAGAACAACAGTCCCACCTCATTGCTTCCAGTAAACTCAAAATAATGTTGCATGTTTTTGTGTCCAGATATGTTACTATTTTTGTATAGGAAAAATATTTTAATAAACTAATGGACTATTGACATACACAGACACCTCTATCTTGGGTAGATTACTTCTATAATAATTCATATTGTCTAGTTCAGTGGAGCCTTTTGGGTAGGCATTAAAGTTAGGGCTGCATGCCTGGAAAGAGGCATTTTCTAGACATTATAGAGAGGAGATGAAAATCAGAGGAGACATTGGAGAGTGGATCTTAAGTACTCTACCCTTCACCTGGATAAGCAATTGAAAGACTAAAGGTGGATTTCTTTTGCAGACTCCTTTGCTCTAGTAGCAAACTACAAAGATCATCTTGGGAAAGGGCAAGTCAAAGTACAAAACATATCAAAGATAGCATATATTTTGATCTTAAGAAAATATTTTATTTTTTATAAAATAATTAACAAAGCCAAACTGTGTTTTCATTATTTTTTGTTTTATGCTCATTACATGACATGAGAGTATTTTATTTCAGTACTTGGAAGTTCTTTTGAAAATGAAGCAAACTCTTCCAAATGGGATAAAATCAGTGTATTATCATGGTATTTATGTTCCAATAAATCAGACTTTTTCGATGAAAAAACAAATCTATGGAAAAGTTTTAGAAAATTGCCGCTGAATATATCATAATATAGAGAAATACATTGTACCTCCCGATTCCCTGAGAACACAGCTGACTCCCTCATCAGTAAGACTAACTTAAACCAAAATGGGTAATACCTTGCTGAGATCTTAATTTGTTAAATTTGCAGTCTTCTTTAGTTCTTACTTAAAAAATTTATCTTTATTTGATTATTGCAAATAATTTCTTGACAGTTGCACTGTAAAAAAGTAATAATAGTAAGACAAATCACAGAACTTTTCAATTTGAAGGAGGTAATCGAACCTGCAAGGAATCATGTTTTACATTTGTGAAGCCATTTCAATCCAAAAATCCTAAAGACATGCAAAACATTCATTAATTCAGCCTCCCTGTCCTCCTGAGAAATAGATCTTAGGAGCAAATTCCAGGTGTCACTGTCAGAAGTTCTACACTTTGTATTGTCATGGCAGATTCAAGCTATGCACTCCCCTATGGCTGCAGATAAAAATGAAGTGTAAATGGCCTTCGCTACTGGAAGAATTCAGGAGAGTAGGAAGTTGTTAAAGGTTGCACAACTGAACACCTAGAGAGATCCTATCATGAGTTAGTGCCAGAATAAAAACCAGAAGAGTGTGAAGCCCAAGATATGAGTAGGCTGGAAATTCTTAAAGTGGAGTTTGTGGTAAATTTGATATTTGTACTAATATTTAGGAATGTATGAGGTTATCTGTGTCAAAAAAAGAGTATTAATGGGATTTTATTTTTTTCTTTATTCTGTTGTACTTTACTATCCAGTCTCAATTATGGGATTAGTATTTTCAAATATACATAGGAAGGTTATTCAGAAATTGAGAACATCCCTTTACATTTTTATATTGCCACTTTTTTGCCTACTAATCTGTATTAACTTATTTCTAAGATTTTTATAAAGTAAGTCTATGATTTTACCTTCTTAATCACTATCGTATCTTTTGTTGCAGTAGAGCTATATCACTATTGGATGCAATCAACTGTAGCGCACAAATATAAAATAAAAAGTTGAAAAAATCAGTCTGTGCTGTGAAATAAAACACAAAGAAGACACACTGATTCATGAAGAAAAATATTTGGCTTATTAAAACCAGTGGCTGTGCTTATTAAACTAAATATACTTGAAATCATAGTCATCTCTATTTAGCAAATATTTTAAGAAAACCACTGAGAAAGGAAATATTTTAAACATGAATCACAGCAAATATCCTAATAAACAAACCAACACATAGAATTTTAGCACAATAAAATGTTCTTATGGACATATTACAAAGGGGGCCTATCCTCACCAAGTTACTTTGAAGGACAAGAGAAAAAAACATTGCTTTGGGTACACAGGAATTTCCTTCATAATCGTAGTCTTACTAGTAAAGGTGAAATTTTTCAACATGGGGATATTTTCCTTTTCTGAAGTTGAGAAAGCTGACTAGTAATATGTCAGGAGCATGTTACTTCATCTTAAGAAATGCTATGACACTCTCCCCTGCATCTAGAAGCTTTGAGTGGGTTCTGCAACTTGATTCTGCAAATTGTGATTCTTCCCCAGAATTTCTCGTGTTAAGCCATGACTGTGGTTTTTCACTTAAATTTCACTTAAATTGGGAAACATTAATGGGCTGTAGATTCCATTTGATGCAGGTATGTGTTTGCACAGCATATAAGCGTAAAAACATCCACCTGTTCATTAACAGAAGATTTAAATATGTTTTGATACTTGTTTTCATCTTAACAAGTTAATTGAGAACACAATACTGATGCTGAGCCAGGGTGGTCTGAATGAAATACTGAACACATGATATCAGTCTTGTTCTTGCCAACAGTGTCAACAGAGTTTAATAATGATCCAGTGATAGCCTTGACTTCTGAACAACTACTGAAGAAGAACAGAAATACATTTATGTCTTAGAGATGTGCTTACAAAACAAGATTACTGACAAGATGGTAGCTTTCTCGCACAGCTGTGATGGGTGTCCTGCTTGAACTAGTTTTCTGGGGCTGCACAGGAGTTTCTTTTCTTTACACTCTGTTTTTTGTAGTTGTTGGTTTTGGTATTTCCAATCAGATTTGTAGATATGTAAATACATTTAAAACATTAATTTGCAAATAATGTGTATTTTATTTACATTTAAGCCTATTTCTATGTATCACCTCTTCCCATTATGATAGTAATTGGCTACAGATTAAATTCATGCATATTTCACTGTTTCTCTTTATTGTTTCAAGAGCTGAAGGAAAAAGATACACTTTAGTTTGGGTTGTCAGCACAAACTGAAAATGAGTATGCGCAGTACTAAAATTTTACTACTTCTGTTAATTAAGTATATCTGCTGTGCTGCATGGATGACAAAGCTGTATTTGTCTGTTTAAGCCAAAATGCTTCACTGTGAGTAGGTTCATTCATATTTGCTTTTATAAGATTTAAAATTCTCTGCATTTTTTCAGTTGTGGTTTGAAGAATGAGCGTCTTCTAATTGTACTTTGGGGTTTTGCTATCAGGAATTTTGTAGAAATTGACTGCTGGTGGGTGTGTCAGAGGAATGACAGGTTCAAAGATGGTGACTCCAAAAATATAGGAGACCTAAAACAATCTCTGCAATTTCTCTTAGCACAGTCAGAAGAGTGAAAGAGATTTAAATACAGATTCACTTACCATCACATATATAAAGTAATTTTAATAGTAGCTTTTCATTTCAGCAGAAATTTCCTCAAAGCCATGAGATAATGTTCTAATGTAATGTCTGTATTTATTTCTAATTACAACCTTTCCTCCTCCTTTAGAAGCTGTCAATTTCATGTGTCTTAGTGTGCCATTTCTCCTAATATTTTCCTTTTAAAATCATTATTCAGCAATGACCTTAGAATGAATAAAAGACATTTTCTAGTCAAATGCAGGGTTTGTGCTTTACAGATAGTCTTCTGACTTGCTACACAGATATCAAAAAGTTACAGCAACAAGAGCTACTTAGAAAAGCACATCAAACTGCTATCAAGTTGATGTGGTATCCTGTGGCTAGTGGCCCAAACTTGATACCTTGGAGCAGGAAGCTGTATAGTGCATTTTGCTTGTTGTCAAAGATGTGTTTGGGTATCGAGTGAAGGGGAAAATGCAACAGTCTTTCTTGACAACTTTATAGTAAAAGTTTGGAAAGATACACTTTCAAAAAGCATTTCACTTTTGATTTTTTTTTTTCATTTTGAAAATTTTTACTTGATTTTTCTGGAGTGAGAGGAGCTTCAGGACTTCAAACATATTCTGACAGCTAACATTATGGGTAAAACATATCCAGGACCAAATGAAGTGGCAGATAACCCCAGTTTAGCACTCGGTGATTCCACTTTGTGATGACAGATACCTGTGTTTACTTTACAGAAATAGTTTTTGTGCCACTTACCTCTTTTGTCACTGGACATTACACAGAAGAGTCTGACTATCCTTGTGAGTGGTCTCAAGGCCATTTTGGCTGTTGGGGTATATGTTATAATGCAGGAACTAAACATTCTCAGCACTCTTCTGCAGTGGGATGAAAGACGTGAGGCTACAGCAAATGTCTCACTAGTAAAAGCAGAGACTTGAGTCTTCATAGACAAAAGCAAAAAATATGAACTTTTCAGACAAGTTTTTTCATAATACAAGACTTCCATGCATTTACTAACTGGGCAAGTGTCCTTCAAAGGAAGAATTAAGTTGATGTAGTGATGTCAAAGTTCAAAGAGTAAATTAAAAACTGCCTGTAGGAAGATTACAGGTTTAGGAAGACATTTTGGTGAATCTCCTTGTTTATTCCCTCCAGTCAACTATTTATGAACATTGATAAGATCCTCTGTCAGCCTTGTCTTTTCCATGTTGAAAAGTCCTGGCTCTCTCAGCTTCTGCTCATATGAGAAATACTTCAAGCTTTCAGTCATCTTTGTGGCTCTTTGCTGAACTCACTTTAGTAGGAAGGATCACCTCCCTCAGCCTTCTGTTAACACTTGTCGTAATGCAGCCCAGAGTACTGATGGCCGCCTTTTCCAGAAGGGTGCGTTGCTGGCTCATGGCCAGCTTGTTGTGCACCAGGATGCTTAGAGGCTTTTCTGCAAACTGGAAAATTCCTTGGGAGCAGTCAGTGTATGGTTTAGATGGTTTCTGTTCTAAAGAACTCCTTGTAAGTTTTGACTTCTTCGGAACAGGGACGTTAAACTATTTTCCAGGTCATGGATTTCCTAACCACAATCTATTATTTTAGGATAAGTATACTTGTGTAAGTAATTACGGTTTTCTTCATCCTAAAAGACTGCTTTAATCACTGAATTACCAATTCTTTCTCTGTCTTTTGGCATTGATTGCCAAAGGCATTAGGTAAGTTATTTCATATGAAATTTCAAGCTTCTGCTTCTTGTTTCCACACTAGAAAAAAATCTGTATTATCCACTATCTCAAAAACCCTTCTCGGCCAATAGTGTGGCTACAACATTATCTTTCAGATCCATTAATTACCTGGGAATTACCTCAGCTCCTTTGGGAATCTAGCATTTAATTTGTAGCATGGTCTCTGCAACACAAGGTGGGAATATCCAGCGATTTTATGAGCTGTTCCGCTGATTAACTAAGATAGTGGCCCTGATCGGTTTACTGAGTTCCCAAACTGATACTGTTTTGAATCCATGTTACTTCCTCTGCCAGCTATACTGGAGGAAGGAAGTGATAAATACTGTAGTTGAATTGTATATATGCCATGTGTGATTTCTCTCTTATATTTTCATTGGGAAAAAAACTGTACACTTGAGTAACAGAAATGAGGGATCTTTGTCTTTGTTTACAACATGCATATCACTTATGTATTACTATTTCTGAAAAATAAGATGAAGATGTATCTTTTGCAATAATGAAATAGATGCCGTGTTTTGTAATGGCTTGCATTTCCTACAGAAGTTAGTTGCACAGCCTTTGACTGTCTCTTCCTACACAGTTCTTCCTCTCCAAATTTTTTCATATTTTTCAATTAAATACTAAAGTAGAAAAACTTTGTCATCTTTTTCTGCAATCACCATCATCTGTAGAGACATATAGGGTCAATCAATTTTAGTCTTTAAAGTTACATTTAAGGAACATTTCTCAGGTGTGTAGTCAATCATGCCTCAAAGCTAAGAAACAAAATTAACCAAATATAAATGCATCCTTTCCTGTTCATTAGAGGGGATTAATATTCTGGAGGGGAAAAAATTTGTAATAAGAAAATAAATTTATATTTATCTTGTAATTTTATTCCTGCTAAAAGTTAAAAATCCACTTTATGTATTATACTTCATATATGTATATGTATCTGTCTGTCTTCAGCAGTTTCAATGTTAAAGAGAATAGCTAAAATGAAGGCTAAAGAATTCCCAGAGGAACAGTAGTGAAGGAAAAATGACACATTTACCAACACATTTGTAAGGAACTTCTGAAAGCAAAGTTATGGATTGGAAAAAGTTATGTGATAAACAAAACCAGAAAGGTCCCAACTCCTCAGTAATTCCATTGTTATGACAAATAAAATGTTTATTCTATCTTCTAGAACACCTAACATCAGCATTAATTTATATTTGGATTTCAGAAACACTCCAAGAAAGGTATCCAATTCCCACATAATGACACATATAAAACTCAGAAAAGAGTTGGATTAGTGTACACTATTACATTCTTTGAAGTACTCCTTCTGTCACCTTTGAAAATCCCATGTAAAACGTATCCTACTGTCAGAAAATCTAAAAAGATATAAATTTCTTAGACACACACACACACAAAGAAAAAAAGCACAAAACCCAGAAGATAGCCAACATAATGAAAAGCACAATTCACTGTCCACTATCTGCAAATAGTGGAGAAGCACAAAATACCTGACATGTGCAGGGATGTAAAATGCCCATGAACAATCACATTCTAGGAATGTTTTCTGTCTACTGATGTACAAAATGTTATTTTCACTCTTCCTTCTTGCTACTTTCAGTTAGATACTCTGTAAGAATAAAAAAGTGGATTATAAGAATAAAAAGATACTTGTTTTGCTTTAGCAGATCTAACATTAGGCATGCTTCCTTGGTGGAAAGCCTAATTTCTTAAGTGGGAATATTGTTTTATATTTTATTGCCTTTAATTCTTAGTCATACTGAAGTCCATTAGTTGAATTTATCATGTGTATGAAAATGAATGGTGTAAACAGGAGTGGCTTGATATGAGAACAAATGGTTTCTAGTAACAATTTAAAAATTGATCTGTTAAAAAAGTCTGTGACAGGAAGTTTTTTCAAGGTTTTGGGGAAAAAAGTAAATCGAATTAATTTTCATAAAATCTATTTGAAATGAATGAGCTGATGACTGTGGCATGACTAGCTGCAGCCGAGCAAGTAATTAAAAACATTTCTGTGGTGCATGGTGCCATCATCCCCATACATCTTGTGCCTCTGAAAAGATTATAGATTTTGCAGATTTCAAATTATTAATTGTTTGCAAAGTGTTTGAGAAGTATTGCTCTGCACGGCATTATTTAAGATATTATGCCAGTTAATGAGATATGCGACCAATAACCTAAATTATAAGATATTGCTGTGATCTAAGTCTATTATATGATGTACATCTCACCATTAGGATACATTGACCACCACAGATTTGAAAGACATTTTCAGTTTGTTGTGGTGTAGGCCCCGCTTCCCCCTACTGACAAGCCGCATTGCAATATCAGATCATCCATCACCATATAAGAACAAAGAGCTGGGATAATTGGGACCCTGCCTGTTGGTACAGTGAGCCAAGATATGAAGAAACACGGTACCTCTCTGTCCCAGGATGAGCACAGTGAGTTGGGACAATTAGGCACTCCCTAATTGCACCTGGAACTCCTGCTGCAATCACAGTGAGTTGAAGTGATTAGGCGCTCCCTGACCATCTCTGGAACTCCTGTTACCCAGGAAATGTACCTAAATCTTCTCCTGCATGGGTCGCAGCCCATATCTGAGAGACGCCAAGACTAATTATCTGATAAGAATTGTGGCCACGAAATGGTAACATTGACCAAAGTCAATAATCTTGCGATTCTATAAATAATGGTTCTAAAGCGAGACCCTTTGAGCTCTCCGGGACCACAGCAGGCTGTGACC
>VZSC01002133.1:221358-258432 GCA_013398225.1 Steatornis caripensis | reverse complement strand
TTGGTATCTTTTATGTAGTTAATTAGATACTACCTCTTGTAACTTTTACATTAACAAGTGATACACAGCAGTCTGTTACACTTAGAACTTCCTCTGAAAGTTAGATTTCTTCAGACATTATGAATAAATCAATTTCTGCCAGTTAATCTGTAGCACTATAAATCAACATAATTTAAGTGCTCAAAAATAAGGTCTTGAATGCAGAAATTTGTGAGATAGATTAATGTTCAATTTTATGTGTCGTATGTGACTTGCCATTTCTGAGGTGAGTAACCTCTGGCGTACAGTTATTTTTAACTAACTATTCAAACAGGCTTTTTAGCTAAATACCCAGTTGTACCCAATTTTTAATTAATTTATGCAGGTTTCATGATCTGGGTCACAACAGTGTCATTGAACACTCAGATTCCATTTGCAATCAATCTAGATTAAGTTGTTCATTGCAATAATTGACCTTTTATTTCTATACAGATCAAATGTGTCTAAGGATTTCCACATTCTTATAATTTTACAGCTGGGAAATATTTTAGCCAATATGTTTTGTTCATTCTGGTAACCCTTTTTTGTGGTCTGGAAATTCAACAGTGATACAGGGTAAACACAGTGGCTATAATAAATTAAATAAATTATTGCCTACATATCAATTAATAGAAAGCTGGAATTCCAGAATGGATTATTGTCGCAGAGGCACCCGTAAAATCAACTGGACAGGCACTCAAAATAAAATTTATTCTAACCAAAATTACTTAGCACTCTGACTAACAATGGTAAACCACAAGTTTGAATGTCAGGTGGGAATAATACTACAGCCTACTTCAGAATTCCTAAGATTTTGCAAACAATTCAAAGCATACAATCACTAACCTATAATATGAGGGCTCCCAATGCCAAGGAAGCTACTTTGGGCATGGTCCCGACACAAGCGGAGAGTCTCCGACTGCAGACCTGCTGCTCTGAAGAGAACTGACTCCACTTGCCTTCCGTTGGTGCGCCGTTTATACTCAGCTAGAGTCTGACCTGCAGTAAATCCTGATGAACTGGGCGCCCCATCCTCCAGGGACTGTGAGCCTGGCAAGAGTCACTGTAAGTGCATGAAAAGCAAGGAACCTGCACAAAAAGCAAGGAGAGGTCATGAAAGCAAGGATGCGAAACAATGAAGTTTCAGAAGTCAGAAAACCCCTAGCTCAAGTTGGGGTGGGTGCACCTGCTACAGTCGTGTACCACTTAGTCCTGTACACTTTTCTAAATACAAGCTAATTCATATCAATTGCTACAGGCCCCATACAAGGTACACATTTACTTTCTACAATTATTTCTATAATTAACTTATAAAATATTTCTTTTTTTCTGTTCCTCAAATTAAAAAAAATCATATCTTACAGTGTATTATTAAAATATTATATGACCTCATCTTCCTGTCTTCATTTATTTCAGTGAGAAAACTTCTAGCTTTTCTGCTGTTGCCCTTTGATGTCAATTGCAAAACAAGGTAGTAGAAAATACGTGGATTTGGCATATGTATTTGAAGTTGAAATTTAGCCTAAACTGAGTCAATGTGAAGAATACAGACAAATATATAATATAGAGCAGGGATAAAAACCTAGGATTTGTTAGTATGTAATATTACAGGCATAAACTTTACAACTGTCAAAAATAAGACCTTTCCTTTGTGAAGAGAAAGAAATGGAAATGGAAAACAATGCACTTGTAAAATTTGCCTGTTTATTTTTATTTAATTGCAACTTAAAATTGCCAGAAGCTTACATATAATAAAAAAAACCAGCTAAACTAAAAATAATTACACAAACAGGCAGAGCACAAGTCTGAAAACTTCTTGTGAGAAGCAGTATGTTCAAGTTTACACTCCAAATCTGACAGGCTCTTGACTGCATTTTCCTTGCAGACTAGCACCCTCTATACTGCCACAGTCCCATCACTTTAACTTAAGTTAAAGTGTTATAACCCTCCCTGCTTCTTCTAGAAGAATCCCAGTAAAAGTGCCTATTTGATCTAGTACTGATTAACACCTGGAAACTTCAGAACTTCTGGGAAAAAAAGTAATAACCAGTATACAAAGTGGAGAAATTTTAGTGATCCATCAGAGAGTAAATGAGGGAAGTGGCACAGTAGGATAACTGGAGATTAACCTAATTAGAATATGTGAAACCAACAAATGTCAAACTGAAAATTGAAATTATTCCTGTGTACACCACATAAATGAGCCATGAAATTCACCATCAAAGTCTGTAGGTTAGATCGAAGCTTGGTGGGATACAAAAGGAGACTAGATATTTAAAATGAAACACCATAATTCACTTTGGTTAGAACAAAGCACTGATAAAGAATATGTTCTGTAATATGCCAGGTGAGAAGCACAAAGTATGATTATATGGAAATGCCACTGCTTAAGAATTGCTGTACCACTAAGAATTTGCTTGGAGATGTTAGCAATTTCAGGGGGACAGCTCTGAATCTCTGACATTTTAGTTGCTATCCAAATTAGGTAATAAGGCATGTTTCTTATATATGACCTTTTTAAACTGAAACAAATATATCATAAGCATCACTGTATTCCTTGCATATGGATCATGGCTTTGGTTTTGCAGTTATATCAGTTTATTGTCTGTGACCCAATACTGATTCAGAATCTGGTTCACTTCCCTAACTGTGATATGACTCTATTTGTTCTTTATATTCCTATATACCTACGAGTTTGAATTATATAGCGTAGATTAATGGCTGAGGTAGTAATTAAATGTTCCCAACTGGTTTTGTCCAACAAATCTTTTTAATCTTACTATTCTAAAATATAGCATCGGTAGCATCCTAAGGATTCTATGTTTTTTCTAGCTACTTCCAGCTTTACAAGTATCTCACAGAAAACTAGGACTGTAAACTAGACTAACGGTCTCCTTACTTTCTAGTGCATAAGATACGGAAACTTTCATTCTGTTGGAGAGGGCGGAACCAGACTGGAAAGCTGAACAGAAACATTGCAGCTGTTGTAATATTCTGTGGATAGACAGAAAAGATAAAGGAACATGGTTTTTGCCTTTCTGACCTCTCTGCTCTTTCCTAAAAATATCTAAGTGGCAATTTTAGGTAGAAACAACTTCCCCATCACTTAAAGGTTGTTCACGCCACAATGCATCTTCATACTATTCTCAGTCAGAAAGCTGACTTTAGAGACTGACCTATGACATTCTGTCTATATTATTATGCTTTAGTGGAAGTCAACTCATTCTACCCTGAAACATATCTTAACATTTATTAAACTGTGTCCAGATTCATACAGAATATGAGTTTCCAGTTAAAAGTTTTCAGTTTATTTTCTCCTAAATTCTTAGGGTAGATAGAAGAATTTATGTAAGTTTCTGAGCAAAAATCCATACTAGATGAATATAAGAAAATTGTGGGCAGACATTAACACTACCAAGAAAAGAAGTTCCTCAAAGATATCTCTCCAAGGAAAGGGGAAATAACTCTTTGATTGCAAGAAAATCAATAGTAAAAATGATTCACTATCAGTAGGATAGTTACTTCTAAATAAGTTATTCATTTGCTAAATAAGACAATTGGTATGTATACATAAAGATTTCACACAAATGTTAAATTCTCCACAGGATCATCCCACCAATGTTTCCATAAACATGAGAAACATTGAAATAATTTTGTTGCTATTTCCTGCTAGTCTTCAAAAAAATATCATACCCATTCTTACTCATCTTCTTTTGTTAAGAAATCTTAATGTGTAACACTATACAGAAATTACGATTTATATGTATTGTATAGCAGAAATAACTTACATTGTTCATAAATTTGCTACTTTTGGAATGATATTTCATATAGCTGGTTCTGCTTTGCCCAGTTTTCTGTAACTACTATAGATTTGATACAAGAACCAAACAGACATTTCAGTTGAAAACAAATTCCTTAGTAATCTCTACACATGGAATGAATCTAAATCGTGTAAACCACCTGGGAAGACATATCAAAATATTTTCTACTTACTGCAAAGACTGAACATTTCAGGAGTTGAATTTTACAAATTTCGGATGCTAAATATGGCAGCAACTTTTTAACAGTAACTGTATTTACCATCCCCAAGTGCTCTACATTAGATAGCAGTATGTAATGTAATCTTTTTGGATATACCTGTCATAACCCTTCGGTATTCCTATTGGCATTACACCTCTGAATTGACTTATTACACAGTCTCACCAAGCCTAATCATCATGCCTGATACCGTGTAATCTGTGCCACTCCAGACACAAAATGCCAGCAGTTACAGTTGCAAAAGCTTATTTGTGTCTTCAAGAGGGAAATCAAATGTTATGGCCTTTCCTTTGGTATATCTCTTGCTCCCATAGCATGCCCACACTGCTGACTAGTCAGTAGCGTCATGATAAAAATGTGTGTAAATGAAAGTATACATACCTTCAATTTGTGTCACTGCTAGTACCAACCATGGTTCACCCATAGGCTCCAACACAAAACAAACAAAGGGTTTTCTGAGCAAGGAACCCTTGTCCTCCAGTGCCCACTTACAATATCCCTGTCTGTGGGCATGAAATGATGGAACCAAACACTAGAGAAAAGGAGGTGCTCTCTGGTGGCATTACTGGCGTTCTACAATGCTGAAGTTAGGCAGCACTAAACTCCATTCAACCAACTGAAAATTACATTCTGGTCACTAGGTTAGGGCAGACAGTCTGTCCTTGTCTATCTGTTAACTTCTCACCAAGACAGAGAAAAATTACAGATTGTCAGCACATCTGTCTGTATGTCTATCTGTCTCTCTGTTTTTACCCTTGACTAGTCTAGTGATGCAGATAAGCTAAGTCAGGCTAAGAAGTTTTATCTAGCCTTGCAGCTTCATTTGGTCTTGTAGCCAGGGTCATAAGTGAGTTCTTAATGAATTAATTAATACATTTCATAAATAAAATAATATCTATTTCATACTATGATCGAAATCTATTCAATATTTCATGCAGCTCATTAATTTACTGTAGTCCAGCTAGCCTAATTCGAATTAATAGTATTCAAAGGCTGAGCTTATTTTTACTACATTTTGAATATAGTTGTAGCTAAAAGGCAATCTGAAACTGAATTGTAGCTTATACTTCCCTAATACACGTTTTAGGTACGTGCTTTTTTTGGAGGAGTAAATATACAGACTATGATCCTTCTATTTTTTCTTTTTAAAATTTTTTTATTTTCTTCCTTTTTGCTTTTTTTTTGTTTTCCTCCCCAAAAATTATGCTATGAAAATAGAAAGAATGCATAACAGTGCAGACTTAGGAACTTAATTCCTATGTCTTTAAAAACTTTCCAAGTGATCAGTGGTATTTGTGATGCAGTGGGGAAATTCACCACTGATAGCTGAACACCTTAACACCGTTACTGACAGCAAATGTTATATATAAGTCTACAGCTGCAAGTGCTGGTACTATATTACTGGCCTGCATAGGTGACCATAAAACTCTTCTAAAACTTTCTTTAATTTAATATATTTCATATGTATAAACAAGATATTTATCACTAGAATTACTATGGGAAATTTATTGGGTTTTTAGTAGGAAGTAAAAATTTTTTAAATAAAGTAAGTATATGCACACGAAGATCCACTGAACTGGTCTAAGCAGTAATATATAGAAAATATTCCAGAGTTAAGAAACATCACAGTTCAAGCATGAGTGTACAGTTTTATGCAATTATGCAATGCCATACTTATGAAAGCAATGAGCATAGAATACACAATGCCAATTTATTTATTTAAGTACAAATTACTTATGTCATGAAAAATGAAACTCCACAGTTTGAAAATTGTGAAAATTCAATGCAGTTTATATCGATTTGTCAAAAATGCATTAAACAGCAATTGAAAGAAATGGACTTTCTTGACAAAATGGTTTTGCCAAAACCACTGCAAAAGGATATTCTCACACAAGAAAGAAAATACAAACTGTTATTAGTGTGAGTGAGGATAACTTGGAGAAGTGTGACCACTAAAATTTGTATTGATCTTAGTTGAAAGCTTTTTCATTATTTTCTGAAATTTCATTTACTGATATAGAGGCTTTCAAAAGTTAAATACAAGTGCTGTGTCTACCTGCTGCATGCAGAGTAAAGGAGAGGGAAACATAGTCTCCAAAGGTACTTTTGACAATTTTACCAAGTTCTAACTGAAAATCTCTGCAATGAACCTAAGAATTAAGCTACTTATATGTACTTGAAATTAGCATGCTTCTTAATTAAAGAAATCCCTTTTATGTATGTATCACAGGTAATGGGAACCAAGACAGTACCTATGGTACATTCAGAAAAGGAAAATCTTTTTCTATTACAGTCAGTTATCAGCTGCTTTGTGCCCTAAAACTTGATGTTTTATTCCTATTATCTTAATTTTTCTGCAGGACAAAATACCTGTCCATGTATATTTATGTTAACCATTTTCATTGAAGTTTTCCAAAGAGCTTGAGGGAGTAGAATTCAATCAGAGATGGGTGTCTAAAGTCTATAAATCCTTTTGGAAACCCTATTTTTAAATGTCTAATCCTTTTGCTGAATATAGCTCTTGACCTACTAGTATCCTGTGGCAATTTTTCGTAAGTTCCTTTCTTCGTCATCTTTCTCAAAACAGTATATAGTTTATATGTATCTGTAACATACATAGATATTAAATCCTACTAGAAGAGAAAAATGAAAAAGGAAAGATTTCCATGGCAAACAAAGGAATAAAAAGAAGTTTTGTACTAAATATTTTGATTTATATTTGTGTGTAATTAACAGTTTTCCCCTTATCAATTCAAGAAAAAGAAAGAAAAGACCTTAAAGGCAAACAATGTATGTTTTGCTCCGCCTTATTAAGTTGAGGGATACAAAGTTGCCATGGCGACCTTTTCACTTTTGCATAAGGTGTGATAGATTTGAATGTAACAGAAACTAGATTACAACACTCAAAGCAATTGTCAGGTATCCAGGTGATGGCATCTTATTTGGAAACCGTTACCGCATATAGCGTAGATGCATACTTGATTCCTTCTGACAAGAACTGCTGACAGGAGCAACCCATCCTTCGACTGACAAACCAGAATAGGGCACCACTTCCCAGGCTCAGGGCTGAAATCACAGTACGCCTTTTTAATAAGAGTATTAAAGAACACACATAATTTAAGGGGTTTCATGTGGGTATGTACATATGGATATGTACATATGGGTATGTACATGCATATACAGACAAAAAGAATGTGTCTTTAAAACCTGGGAGCACATTGGCGCTTTTCAAATTGGCATGCCAAATTGGCTTCCGTTGTGACCTTGTTCGTTCTTATTAGCTGGATATTAGACAAGAATCCCATGCCACCTTGACAAGGCTTTTTGTTTCTATTACGCTTTTATTGAATCCCATATGAGTGATGGATAAGAACGGTTCATGTCTGAATTAGCAGGGGGAATCACCCTAATGAATTATCTTCTCCATTCCAACACACCATGGATTAAATGACTTAGCCATCCCACATTAACTGATGTGACTGCTTCATTTCAAGTACTTTTCATAGTTGCCATCACTCAGAAATGTTGGTGTTTACAAGTCTTATAGGAGGAATATTTATCTGACTGTCATTGCTTAAAGCTGGGGTCCTGAACAGCAACAGGCCTTTGAACAAATTAAATGAGATTGTGCGTGCAGTAGCTCTTGGACCAGTTCTAACAGGACCGGACATCAAAAATGTGCTTTACACAGCAGCAGGTGACAATGGTCCTACCTGGAGCCTCCGGCAGAAAGCCCCAGGGGAGACTCTAGGCTGACCCCTAGGATTTTGGAGCCAAGGATACAAAGGCTCTGAGGCTAATTATACTCCAACTGAAAAAGAAATACTGTCAGCATATGAAGGAGTTTGAGCTGCTTCAGAAGTGGTTGGTACTGACGTAAGCTCCTCCTGGCACCCTGATTGCCAGTACTGGGCTGGATGTTCAAGGGTAAGGTTCCTCCTACTCAACATGCCACTGCTGTTACATGGAGTAAATGGGTTGCATTAATCACACAGCTGGCTCAAATAGGAAATCCAAATCATCCAGGAATCTTAGAAGTGATCACACACTGGCCAGAAGGCAAAGACTTTGGAAAGCCACCAGAGGAGGTGGTGACATGGACTGAAGAAACCCCACCATATAATGAGCTACCAGAGCATGCAAAGCAGTATGATGGATTTTGTCGTCTTGTAGGAAAACCCAGGAGATGAAAGCAGCTGTGTGAAGTCCTACATGATGAGTCACAGAAGCGGCTGAGGGATAAGGTGAATCCAGTCAGTTTGCAGAGATGAAAGCTGTTCAGCTGGCTTTAGATATTGCTGAATGAGAAAAGTGGCCAATGCTCTATCTCTACATTGACTCATGGATGGTGGCAAATGCTTTGTCGGGGTGGTTAAAGCAGTGCAAGCGAAGCAATTGGCAGCACAGAGGTAAACCTATTTGGGCTGCTAGACTGTGGCAGGACATTGCTGCCTGACTAGAGAAACTAGTCGTAAAGGTACGTCATGTAGATGCCCACGTAGCTAAAAGTTGAGCCACTGAGGAACACGGAAACAACCAACAAGCACACCAGGCTGCTGAAGTGTTCCAGATAGAGTTGCACTGGGAACATAAAGGTGAACTGGTTTTAGCTGTGCTGGAGGTATGAAACTTAACGGTAACAAAGCAGAGCCGTAAGAATGCGCATATCAGTAAGATACATCCCTGGGATCCTATTAAGATTCCAACCTTTCTTTACATTCAAATTTATTTGTTTCTGTTTTATTTTTCCTTAGGTGAAATCAGCTCACTATAGCATCTTATTAACCATCACAACCTATTAAATTTAGTCAGATAGACTAATTGGACTCATTTTTATTCTCCCAAAGATTTTTTCCTCGCCTTAATGCCGTTTTAATACCAATGCTTATTTTGTCATGTATTATGTGTCTAGAACTATAAACAAGCTTGGGATTTTTTTTTGTTTTGTGAGGTTTTTTTTCTTTAAAATCATGTTTGTTTACAAGCAATTTATTCTGCAAACACATTTTATTTCCTGTGATCTAAGTCTATCTTTCCCTGTGTGTTTGCAGTCTGTTTTTCAATATGCTGTCCCTGTTTGCACATTTCCCTCTTTGTTGACAATTAACTCTGTTGTCAACAAAATGAAATAGTTCTTTTGACGTCAATTATTTACAAATCTCAGTTAAACCCAAAACAGTCACTCATGGCTTGTCAATGTTGTATGTGGTATACAAGGTGAAAATTATTTGAAAAACATTCTACAAAAAAATCATTTTTAGAAATGGAAAACAAATGGGTTTTAAATAGAAGAAAGCAGCAAAGATTTGAGGAATGATTTGTGTATTTAAGGAACAGTTGAAAGTAATAAAAAAATGCCAATGTGCCCTAATTTATATGTGTATATAGTCATTTAATGATAATTTATGTCTCACTGCAGTCTTGTGGGACATGGCTGAGCCAGGCTGTCTCAAGGCAGTGCTGGGCACCTCTACCAAAAAAAGGCAAGTTATTAGTTAAATCCACAGCTGATATGACACAACTCCATTGGCTTATATGGAATTTCACTCTTCACATTGACTGAACTTCTAGTGTACTTGTGAAGAGTTAGTAATTTTCTGGATAAGAAAGAATGCAATATTCAATTTTCCTGTATGACCAACATGTCCTTCCTTTTTGGGAAATTTTGACAGACAATACAAAGCAGGAATGGAGTCAAGAGACTTTTACAGATAACATTTTAAAACCACTCCAAGGGCTATAAATTTTGTTGCAGGTTTTTTAGAAGATCCTAAAAATACTCCATATCAGGAACTTTGTTTTCTCTGTGATCAACAAGATGATCAAACATTTGCTCATGAATTCTATTGAATCCCTCTTCATGAGGAACATACCACGAGGACAAAGGAGACATGCAACAACATGGAGGTAGTGATAATTATAGTAAGAAGCACTGAACTTTTCACCTCCTATCAACGGGTGAAGAATCCTTGGCATTAGGAGCGCGTTTTATTTGCCCACTTTTGTTCATTGTATATTATTTTATTTGTATTACTTTTTATTTAGAGCAACAAGTGAAATAAATGCATTCCATTACCTTGTTATTTTACTCTTTTTTTCTGGGAGAAAAGGCGTGCTTCTTCTAGGTCAATACTTAATATTTATGTTCTGAACTTGAGTTTCTACCTGTCTAATTTATAACTACATGAGTCGCAGTGCTGTGAAAAACAGTATGGGCAACTGTGGTGTATGTTTGAAGAATAGGAGAGTTCCTTTAGTACATTATTCTGGAATTTATTTGTACATAAGCATCTCACCATTTTACTGGATACAGCTTACCTTGAAATCCTTCTTCTTTCAGAAATTACCTGTTGAAAATCACGTGTGAAAACTTTCCATATCTGAATCTATCTGCTGTTAATTTGTACCTGGTGGCCTATTGAGTTGGAAATGCTTCTACAGAATACTCAAGACCACATTTAACCATGATATGACATGTAAAAAGGATGACGCAGTAAGAGGAATTCTAGTGTTGATTCATTGGAAATCTTGAGATTACTAGTTACATGTAAATTTTAAAGCCTATATACATTCAGGAGAAGAAAGACTTTTGTGATATCACAACTAAATATAACATTGTAATGGAGATATAAATGCTTTTAGCTGAACTTTCCTTTTAAGTGAGAGAGAAGAAACCAATCACCCTGTCAGTACTAGACAAACTGTTCCAGAAGATGAAGAAACCATCGGTCTGATTTGGAAAGAAAATGCAATTATGAGAAGATTCAGTAAAGATTTTGATACTTGCTGTTATGGTGGTGCTCTTACAAGAATTTACTGTTGGCTGCAAGTACAGAAATCACTGAGGATCATTTTTCTGTGCTGTCCTGCGGGCTACTATGGAGCCATGGAGAGGAAATGGAAATGCTCTAATTGCTTGAAAGATGTGCCACTGGAATAAAAAGAGGTGCCTTAGAACTTGAAAACAAAATAGCAATATAATTTGTATGCAATGATAGCAAGAACAACAATGTTATGCAAATACATTGAGGAAAAGAATCAGGTAATTTTCATAAGGGTTTGATCAACTTGTAACACAATCATTTTGGAAATATGTCCATTTCTAACCTTGTTCATCTTTATACCCTCAACTTGAAGATTATTTTGTTTACCAAGCCATGTATTCTGTGAAAACTATTTCATGCTGTACATGAGCCACGCACTGTAAAATTATATTACAACTTTTGCAATGTATTGCAAAAATCAGACTCATTTAATTACAGATGAGCACCACTAAAATATTGCATTCACATACATAGTGTCTTAATGTATTTGAGCATTAATTTTGAAGTCCTTCAATATTTGCAAAAAGCCCTTCCTAGTTAGTAAACATAGATTTATTATAACACAATAATAAAATATTACCTGAATAATTTGCTCTTCTCCTACCTCTGACTTCTCCTTCTCCTGCTAAAACCAGACAGATAGAATAACAACCTCAAAACCAGAACATAGCACACAGTGAAAGATGGACAAACTTCAAATTTTGGGGATAAAAAATAAAAAACAACTGAGAGAGACACATATTTTCACCTGGGAAGCAATTTTGCTTTCATATTGCTGAGATCCAAAAAATTCTGTAATTATTCTCTAATTAAAATGTAAATTTGTGTTTCTAGAATTTTTGATGTGTATATTGAATTATATTAAAATTAAAACAGGATTTTAAAATGTGAAATTTGAATTTTTAGTTGGAAGATTATATTTGTTCATATATTAAGTTTGAGAAGAAATGAATATTAGCATTTGCTTAAAGGCAGATTTGTCCATTTTAAGTTTACTAATTTCAGCTTGGTGAACATAGGTTTCATCATGTCCTAAAAGAACCAGCAGAGGACAAGACCAAAGTATAGCAGAATATGAGACACATCAGTATATCCAGAAATTTCAGTACAGATTACTTTTAATTTAAAACATAAAGCGTACTAAAAGAATTTATTAAATGGTACAAGAAAAACAACAAAACCTCAAATAAACCTTCAACGTAGTCCAAGAATATTCTCTAAACTTTCCCTTTTCCTTTAGATTAACCATCAGGAAAATTCATTCAGTTTTCAAAGCTCATCTTCTGTATTTTATTTTTTTCTATATAACTGAATGAAATTAAATCCAATTACTTCTGTAATGAAGTTTTACAAAAAATCATACATAAGTTGTTATTTATTGTTTCACTATAATTATGAGGTAAATACAAATAGATGATGGCAGTATTATCTATAGTATATTTATGATACTGTAACAAAAAATAGGAATATAGAACAGAAAACCTTTCCCTCATTTGCTTTATTTTAGTATTTGGTAATATTAGCTGTGTCCAGAGAACTCTCTTGCAAAGCAACCCTTAGCTGTTCATCATTTAAACTTTCACAGTTTATAGAAAGACTGAGTTACAATAACGGACATAGCTGTGACAACTTCTCACTAAATCAATAAGCAGCTTTCAAAAAAAAAAAAAGTGTTTATTTCTATCATAGTAGGAAGTTAGTGTTTCCCAAGCTTAAGAACTAATAATGTGTCAACGAAACAGCATTAATGAGGTATTTCACTGAAAACTGTGTTAAACTGATGTCATTCTTCAAGCTTAGGTTAAAATCAAAACAGAGATAGAGAAGAACTGTTTATAAACTGCAACATATTTCTGCAAGAAGAAGCAGAAAAGAATCTGTTAGGATGCCTTTGCCTTTCTTCATAGCAGCTAATATATATGTAAATTCATAGGAAGTCAGATCACGCCCGGTCAATTCTCACCATAAGGAACCTCGTAGAGAGATTAGGATTAATTTTAGTTGACTAAAGGGTGAAGTGGGACATTTCATGAGCACATATATTTGTTTTTAATATGTCTGTGTAGTCCAATTGTAGAATCAATATTTACTGAAGCTGACAGTCTAGTGCATGTGTTGACAATTTGTCTTAAACTGTTTGTGTCATGAAAACTGAAATCCTGGAGCAGTAGTTGTGTTTTGAATACCTAAAATAAAATTAACGCATGACCACCTTCTCTCATACCATTCACAGGAGGAGGAAGGCAATGAGTTAAGGAATGTCACATTTTGCAGCCATTGACCTTTTAGAGGAAATGAGTGGGGATACAGGTGCAGAAATAGAGAAGGGCACAGCCTCTAATCTAAGGGGTTAATTGAAAAGTATACTTTTTCTTCTGAAAGTCTTTTCTCCATATCTGATCTCCCTTGGCTGTATGATCTCCTCTTTTCCTATTACAATTGTAGCAACATAGAAGAAACACAGCAATCCAGGGAAGAGGTAGCAATGAAAAATTCCATTTATTTTCCTGATTCCACTCTCTTGATGTCAGGGCCAGGTTTATGTTGCAAAACACACACACATTTCACTCAGCCATGTCCAATCCTTAGCCCTGAACAAATACTTTTGTGATGGATCTTCCAGCAAATGGAGAGCCCTCCTCAAAATTCAGCACTTCCCGATTACATTTCTCAGGGCTTTTGCATTCCATTGCTCTTTCCCTTTAATCCCAATGGGACAAGAGCAAAAGTTCCAGTTACAACAAAGACAGACGAACAGTGATTACCAGAATTTGTCTAAAAAGATAATCTGTTCCTATTGTGTCAAGGAGTAGCTCCTCTCAGTGAAAATTTGGGAGAAAATGATAAGTTATTGTTGGGGATGAGGGAAAGCTGTATGTCTGTTTTAAACATTAAACTTGTCTAAACATATTACTGTTCTCTTAAAGAAATTTAAGTATAGAAAAAAGTCACTCATGACTGAATTGCGTATCTTCTTAATTTTTTGCATGTTATATATTCATTAATTATTTTCAACATGGTCTGCAAGCTAATTCCAGAACCGAATCATTATGGAAATATGATGTTAATGCATACATGTTAATAGATATATTTAATCAATTACTTTGTGAGTGTTTTATTACACAAAGAAGCTTAAAAACAAAATGTTCTACAGGACCAAGCTGTTCTGAATAACAGTACAAAAAGTGATTCAAATGAAAATCTGTCTGCTTTTGGCTAGCAACACTTTTCTCTATTTTTCTTATATTTTGTTCTATATTTTTATAAACTAAGAAATCTAATTTCAGTTGAGAAGTACTTCATCAAGCATGAGTTATTCTGAATTTCTTTTCAGTAATATAAGGGAATATAAAGCTAATATAATGTAGAGCAAAAAGAAGACATAACTTTTGAGTAAAACTACTGTGCAGCAGAAGACAGAAAATTTGTCTTAGTACTTTTTTATTTCTCACTACTTTTTCAATTTCCCAGCTACTTTTTGAAAATGCTGAATAAAGCAGATATCGTGTAGGAATACAGCATACAAAGTAAGTCCACGTTCTTTCATTTTGTCACCTTATCTATTCATGCCAGGAGTAGTAGTCTCGGTATAGTCAGGAGCATTTTATGCAATATTTCCCAAAATTAGCCATTACAAGTATGCAAACTTTTTATAGATAGCTAGGTGGATAGCCCCTGCAGTTTCCATAAGCCTACTGTGTGCAATTTCAAAGCAAATTTTATAGCCAAAGCAGAACTGATACGCTGGACCTGTTAATACCATACCTGCTGCCATCAAAATTGCCTATACTATGACTGCTATAAACTTGACACATCAGTGAGACTAAATTATGATTCTATCAACAGTATTGATTGATAGAAATTTGGGAGGATGTTGCATTTTTATAACATAATATGCTATAACATTAGTATGACCCCTACAGGGCTTTGGAAAGTCTAATTAGCACAGTGGCCAAGTCCCAGAATGTTATTTGAAAATAATTTTTTTTAAAAACAGAAGAAAGTTAAAGAACAGATATGAACCACATACAAGAAACTACTCTATATATTTTGTAGAAATCAAAAAAAGATCTCTTAACCTGATTATCAGATTTCTGTCAATGTTCCTGATGTTTCAAGGAAACTGTGTTTCCAGGTTGCTGTGGTTTAACCTTGATAGGCAGCTGAATAGCACAGAGCTGCTCGCTCACTCCCCCGCGGTGGGATGGAGAGAATCAGAAGGGTAAAAGTGAGAAAAACTCTGGTTTGAGATAAAAAAAAAAAATACATAAAGTAAAAGCTGTACATCAAAGCAAAGAAAAGCAAGGAACTCATTCACTACTTCATATCAGGAGGCAGGTGTTCAGCCATCTCCAGGAAAGCAGGGCTTCATCACAAGTAACGGTGACTTGGGAAGACAAATGTCATAACTCCCCACCTTCGGCTTTCTTCCCCAAAGCTTTTATTGCTAAGTACAGTGTCATATGGTAGGGAATGTCCTTTTTGTCCTTTGGGGTCAGGCATCCCAGCTGTGTCCCTTTACAACTTCTTGTGCAGCCCAGCCTACTCATGGTGGATCAATGTAAGAAGCAAAAAAGGCCTTGATGCTGTGTAGACACTGTTCAAGAATAACTAAAGCATCCCTAATTTATCAACACTCTTAATTACAAATTCAAAATATAACACTTTAAGAGCGACTATGAAAAAACCTTAACTCTATCCCAGCCAAAACTAGTAGGCAAGTGCAGTCATATTTAAAATGAAGTGTAAAAGAATACAGTGCATTCTTGTTTTACTGTCAGTTTGATAGTAGATCTCAAAATCAACTTAATGCTTGTGTGTGGACAAACACATTAAGTGACTGTAAGCATATGTCAATTTAGTACTTGCTGGCCCATCTCCTTAGCATCTAATAAAATCTCAAAGATCTTTAGAATTTTCCATATTAAACCTACTATATTGCATTCTTTTCACACGGAAACTACAATAGTCTCACTTATATTCAAAGTTAACCTCCTTCCAAGCCACAAAATACAGGATTTTATGAAGTTTTTTTTCGAATTCTGGCACTAGATGGCAGTAAAAGCGCAACTCTGAGTATTTTCATCCAAAGTCAGTAAACTCAACTTTTACTCCGAGGCAGAAGAAAGGCTATCACTGTAACACAGCTTGCCTTCAAAGGTTAGCCAGAAGCAGGATATGGAGTATCGTGCAGAATCGCTACATAACGTAAAAAGAAAATAAATCCAATAGCTAAACAAAAATAGCACTAAAGAGAGCAGAGTAATGGGAAGCTTTAAGTAATTTGAAATACCAGGAGAAACTGACTTCATATGGTTTCCTTAAACCTGCCAAAACAGCAGATCAGTGATCTGCAAAAGTAAGATATAAAGGCAAGTGTCCTACCAGTGTGCCAAAAATATGATTCATCTCCACAAAGATCTCTAAGAAAGGAGCAGGAGAAAAGCAATCTGAAGCAGATTTTTTTTATTATTCAATATGAAATGGAATTGCATTAAATCTCTGAAATTAATGGTGTGATGAATTGTATTCCATTGCTTTTAAAGTGTTTAAGTCCATACACTCGGTAAAAATGCGCAGTTATAAAGGGAACACGTAAAGTGTTTAAGTCCATACACTCGGTAAAAATGCACTGTTATAAAGGGAACACGTTTTCTGCCCTTTTTTTTTTTTTTTTGAGACAGGAAAATTATATCGCTGCTACAGGAATGTATGAAACTTTCTTCTGGGGGTTCACTTTGACAGTACCCACTTGCAGGGTCCAGTTTCTGGCTGCACTGTTGCAATAATTCAATCTTCGTAATATTCAGACTGCTTTGTAAGCATCTAAACCTATAATGGATTAGGGGAAAAAAAAAGTAGAATTGTATAGATAAATTTATATTTCAGATCTACCTATGGGGACATTTCCAAGCTATTTATTGGAAATATGCCAAAGAAATCTCCGATAGTGACACCCAATTTGAGTAAGTTTAAACTAAATCTTTGATGGCCCTCATCTTGTTGCACACTGAATCAACAGAATGAATTGGAATTAGAACTATGAATTAAAACTGATTCAGACTTTTAAATCAATTTTATAATAATTAATTTTAGTAATCTAAGTGACTGGTGTTACAGAGAAAGGAAGCACATTTTCCACCTTCTAATCCTATTCACAATATACAAAATCTTTTACAAAAAGTCATGACCTTTAAAGTTTCAAGATGCAGATAACATCCATCTTTCTCAGAGGCTGAAGGTATGAAGAATTTCTTGATATTCTGCTGATTGTAAAAATAAACCTATAGATAAAAATTAGAAAGCTCAAAATTAAGTCCTTGTAGGAGAGTTTGGGTTTGGTTTTTTGTAGTGTATGATATCTTATTGCCTTAGAAACTCCTCTCAAAGAAAGTGCCACTTTTTAGTTACTTCAGCTAAAGTTTTCTTTCTTTGAACATAATGTCAAACTTTTTTTAGGATATATTCACATACTGTAACAGTATACGGCTCTGGGTTTGACAGAAGCAAACATGAGTAAGATAAAGTTCTGAAGCTTGTAGGTATCGAATTATTTAGGGTCTAAACACAAGTAAATGCATTGAATGTTTATGTTATCTCTTCTGGGAAAAAAAGCTCCTTTGTCTACCAAATGTTAGAAAATAGAACCTGTGCTATCAGCATGCTTTTAAACACCTTTTCCATCTTTCCCTTATACATAATTCCTTTATGATACCAAAAGTATTGCTGCAAGAAAGTACTTGTATTTTGTACCCAACCCTCCACACATGTGGTTTCCTCAAGGGAATACCTGAAGTAGCCAAAAAGAACACCAACTTTCTTTGTTGCTTATCACCGAGTTGATGTATAACATTTGGATCCTACTGGACACAGCCTCAGCCCGGTTCTAAAATCAACGATAGCGGTGAAAATACCTCCTTCTATCATCTTCTCGACGGGGAAATGGAATGATTCATTTCGGAGAGTAGAGCTTAAGTGACTCATTCATCACTACAAAATCACTTCTATGTATTCTGTGTGGTGAAAGTTGAGCAGATGTATGTGTGATAGAACCTTTTGGACAAGAAGGGCTTTAGAAATAAAGTTTATTCCAGGTCTAGAAATTCTTCCCTCTATTTTATTTTAGTGTTTGTGGTTTGGATGGGGCCAATATACCACACATAAGTCTGTAAACTCAAATTATTCTCTCAAAGGACTTCTTATTTGTGAACACCTGTTGCTAAATAAAAGTCTTCCAGATAGTCTAATCCAAGAGATTTATGAATAAATGCACACCTTGAACTGAACTGGTCACAAAATAGGAAATAAGGATAGTTTGGAGCAAGGTTAGTCAGGAAATTTACTTTAGTGGTTGTTATTCTTAGTTGTATTTCACATAGGACATGTGCCACTAGATTCATCAGGCATGAAAGGTAAAAATGAGACCCTGAATTTGATTAACCTTAGTCTACTTTCTGCAGGACACCATTTTCCCAAAGTAATAAAAGTTCTCTTAATTATCCTCCAAAACTTTTTGCAAACCTTCACTTCTCCTAAGATGAGTCATTTCTAGAGTTTCCATGAGCTGCCACTCTTACTGTGTGTTACACCTGTGTCTAGGCCAACCTGTATCACTTTCAGAAAAAATATTTCATGAAAATTCAGGGGCTTAAGTCACAGCCATATACCCTAAACATTAGTGTTTCTTTAGGTAGTGAGTACATGAGCATTTTGTGGCATTAAGAGCTCATTGTAGGTGATAACTACATTTGGATTAACTTATTATTCTATCTCCTGCTCTGTGTATAAAATCAAATTATTACTGCCACATATAGGAAATACACACCATTTTCCAAAGAAACTCAACATTTAAAACACTTAAAACTTAGCCTTCTCTTCCTTTGTCTTCTGGCCATTGGTGATATTTCTTCTCAACTGAGATACCTTCTCTCCAGAGATTTACATTACGGATGTGCTGTGATCTTTGACTGGATTTGTTGGAGCATAAGCAGAAAGAAATATATAATTAGACAGGGGGCTCATTGCCCCTGTCTGTGCAGTAGAAACTGAAGGATTTTCATGGCACCCTCCCTATGATGAGATACTGTTGCTGTCACAGGACATCACTCTCCATTAAATGTAGTTTACAAAAGCGAAGTAAACACAGACGACCCAGATGAGTGCCATCCTTGTGTGCTCAATAAATTACTGACTTGACTGACTGGATTAACATAAGCCTTCATGTACAGGGGAAAAAAATAGTCATTGAATCTCCCTGAAAATCTCACATTGGGGGGATTTTATATTTGAGCCCAGTATGCTCTCCAGAAGGTGTATTAGGATGATGGTTAGCATCTCTGGAGAGAGAACCTTTTACTTGTTTTAGGAAGAATAGTCCTACTCTTCCTCTAGTAAAACTTTTGTAAACATGGGATTTCACAACAAAAAAGCGTTCTCTATCTCCAGAGAATCCTCAATATTACCTGCAGCATTTGTTTTTATTCTTCACTGAGCCATCCGCACCTAAGCCTCTGCAAAGCCTGTGTTAACAGTTAACTCCTCTGTGTAGATAACTATGAATATTAACTTTCATTATTTAGGCTAAAGAAAGTGATTTTTTTTTTATTTTTGATTGGTTTTATTTTGGGGGGGGGGTGTTGGTGGTTGTTGATTTTTTTTTTTTCCAATCTATACTGTGACAGAAAATTGTTTGGTTGATATGTCTTTGGAAGTGGAGTTTTCTTATTTCAAAAATAGCACTTATACAAATCAGAGCAGAATGAACAGCAGGTATAATATTTATTTGAACTTGTATATTCTTCCAGCAAACCGTTAACTATTACATTTGAAAGAAATAAAATATAATTTAGCTGATAAAATTTAAGGATTATGAAAATGAAATTATTTTAAATAAAGTACTTTCCACAACACTGATTTTCACATGTATTCATGTCTCTTTTTACATATCTATGATCTGCCATTATATGCTAAATCTTTATTCTAAGGTTTTCTAGGGTAAGGTATTTTGCAGGCTACAGCAGTGGATATCAAATACCTCTGCATATGTTATGTCTAGAGCACTCAGACAGCAATCCATCAAGAATATAGTAAAAAAATAAGGAGGGAATACAGTCAGTGTGCTCACATATTTCAAAATTTAGCCTACTTTTAATGTGAGTATAAGCCCTATTTCCTTTTTAAATTTTGAAGTGTTAAGGTGTAGTCATCAGTACCAATTTTGAAATGCCTCCTGTCTGGCTGAAATGCCAAGGCCCAAATGGTCTTTAAGAACATGTAAATATACAGAAATTGGTATAATAAGTCAAGTCTCTGTCTATTTATCTCAATAGTCAGGATTGAACACATCAGAAAAAGACACTAAAATCCCCACCGAAAAATCTACCTACAGGGAAAATTTCTTCTGAATTCTTATTAGATAGTGCCTAGCTTATATCTGAATGCATGAAGATTTATAAACCTCACTTTTTAATCCAAACTAATGTAGCTTGACTCCTACTTAACTCTTGGCCTGTTTATGCCTTGGGGCAATAAGTTCATTGGGTCTATTACGCACTAGGTAAAACTTTTTTTTTCCTGTTATTATTTTTAGACTTGTTAAATAGAAAATGAATATATTTCTATGAATCCCAATTTCCCCTACTCTGAGACTTTCTCAGATTTATACTAATCTGTTCACTAACTAGTTGTACAGTAACAATATGTTGTGGTCCAAAGCTATACATTTCAGAAATTTCACAACTCTCTGTAATGAATAATGAAATACTATTTTCCTATAAACTGAAGAGGCTTCAATACTGACAAAAAATGGCAGATGGCAGCCACTGTAGAAAGAAGTGTGACACCATCTTTGTAGTGTTCTAAACTCAAAACTAAAACTGTGAATACTCCCTGCTACGGTGGTTCACAACTTGAGGGACCTAAAGGAATAAGTAAGTGTACCAATAGCTAAGACCATGACCAAGCTTAACTGTAAGCTTACTAGTTAGCCAGTCTTTAAGGCTAACTTATAGACCAGAAATCTAACATCAAAAGCATAATGCTTCCTGAACCAGCTAAGATAAAACTGGGTAAATTGTTCTTAATTAAATGTCACAGAATAATAGGGTCATAGCATAGAATGGATTGTGTTGGAAGGGACCTTAAAGATCACCTCGCTCCAACACGCCTGCCAAGGGTAGGGACACCTTCCACTAGACCAGGTTGCTCAAAGCCCCATTCAACATGGCCTTGAACTCTTCCAGGGAAGGAGCATCCACAACTTCTTTGGGCCACCTGTCTCACCACCCTCATAACGAAGAATTTCTTCCTAAAATCTAATCTAAATGAAATACTGTCATATACAAGTCCATATATATAACTTGTCTATAATAGTTCCAAATATTTTACATCTCATGTAACCTTCTGTATAAGAAATCCAGAAAACTTAAGCACTAACTAAAGAAGAGTTGACTGTACTTCACTATCTGGACACTTGATTACTCATCCTTGCATGAATAATGTGTATGTTTATATCACTCTTTGGCTTAAGTTTTTAGAAAAAGTTCATAAGTCTTTCTTTTAAAGAAAGATGGGAGCATGTCTTTTTGCAACTGATTTAATCAAAAAGACAAGTAACGTATTCCTTCCATGTGCTCAAAGAACAAAAACAGACGATAAGTCCACAATTAAGTTCAGTGCTAAGTTCTAATTCTCATCACCTTTCCTAGATAAAATCATCACTGTCTTTGACTCTATGAGAAGTACATCACTTTTGAACTCCCTGATTTTTCTGATATTTCAAAGAACACAAATGCCACTCAAACACTGCTGCTAAAGATTTACTCTACCTAGTGCATGTCTAGGACCAAAGCCACTATTGTTTCTACTAAGGCAACATGTAAATAATTTTGTATAAATGCTGAGAATTTAGGATATGCTTATGTCACTGTTGATTATAGGACAAATTGCTGTTTCTAAGTATATTCCTCTGCTGTCTTTTCTCTAATTGTTTTCTCTCTAAAAACTCCTGAGTTGTTTGTACAACATATAGCAAAAAGGGGTCTTAGTGGCTGCAGTAAGACAAACTAAGAACATAAATGATACATCAGTCAGTGCAGGATAAAAAGCTCCTATCTTCTAGATCTCCATTGCTCAGTATATGATAAGATAGATGTAGGGTAAAGCAACAATTTATATAAGGTTTTAATGTTTTAACTAGTGACCCCAATGGAAGATGAAAAAAGAGCGAGTAGCATGTTTCAGTAATCCAAATACATGTTTAATATCCTTTAAAACCAGATTTTTAGTTTTAATTTTTTTTCTTATTTTTTCACTTTTACATGACTTCAGTAGCTTCAGTTTGCATAGACACACATACATGTGCATATACTTAACAAAGAGAGAGAGCCCAAGGTAGGGTGATTTTCAATAAACTTTTTTTCTACCTTTTACCAGAAGCTCTGAGAGGTAATGATAAAACTTGCAATACTTCCTCCCCTGTCTCTGAGGGGTATTGAACAGATTAATTAGTTCATGCCTGTACAGCACTTTGAAAGCACTCAGTGCTGTATAATTAGTCCTATATATTACTAGGATAGCCTTGAATATCTTCAGTGACTCTGCTTCACAAATTTCCCTTGACAAATTATGTCACTCTCTAATTGACCTTGGTCTTTGAAGTATTTTCTGAAAGTCTAATTTAATTTTCAGATTTCCTGGATTTTGTTCACAACACAATAGTTGGCTGAAAAATTTTACCTGTTTGAAAGATATTTTTCAAACATGAAATACCCGCAGAACAACTGATTAACCGTAGCCAGTAGGAACTTAAATAGCAGTTTTCAAAAGTTCCTATTATAACAAGTATCAAAATCATCTTAAACATAAATTTTTAAAAGTAGACACAGGAGATTCTCCGAATAATTTTTTAGAAATCTAACGCTCTTACAAAATTCAAGGTCTACCAGACTTTAAACAAACTGCTTGCAAATTATAGAAGGTTAGCTTCACTTCCATGTCTTGACATGCTTCCTCTGCATTTTTTTCACCTTTCTCAATGTGGTTATTAATCCTCTTGCTGTGTAAGTACTTAATCATTCCCATCTCACTTGTCTGATAATTCAAGGCATTGTCTTTGGTGGAAATGGCTTTATGATCCTTACGCAAACTGCATATTTATATGCAAATAGGAATGTGAATGTACTGTCAAATAATTTTACTGTATTGGATTAAAGAAATGTGACATTTTATTGGCAAAAATTTGGCTGGCAGTGAAATGGGCAATATCAAAAAGGCAGAAAACTTGAAGCAGCCCCAGACTGGCATGCAAGATAGAAAGGAGGGAAAGACATGGCTTGCAGTTTTATTTCCCATCTTTTCGTTGGTGCAAAGGTGTGTCCGAGTGTTATCCCCTCACACTTGTGAACACAAGAAGCAGCAGAAAGCATAGTCACTGCTGCTATCAGGACAAGACATCTGACCTAGAAAGTTATCTTCCTCCTTTTCCAGTGTGAGCATCTTCTGGGGCCAGAAGAGGCAGGCTGGAAAGCAGCACCAGGATGTTTTCTGATGGACCTGGAGTCTGACAATGCAGCTGTCACTGGAGTATTTCCTCCCACTTGCTGGCTACCAGTCTGAATTGAAATCCTCTGCACGAGCTTTCTCTGTCTGTTAAGACTGACATTTTCTACAATCCTTTACTCTCTCCCTTAGATTTTTCCCTAACATTATTTCCTGTCAATATTTCCTGTGTTTCTTCAGCTAACCACTTACCATCAAAATTTTACTAAGAAATAAAGACAAAATGAGTGAACAGAGGCAATAACATTTTTCCCTATGTGATTACTGTACTTTATTTTTTTCTTATTTCTGTATGCTTTCAGAAGAACTTTGTAGTTCTTGTCCTCATAGATTTCTTATTTCTCCATGTTTGTAGTCATACATACCACAAGAAGGGAGGAATTTCATCACTAGCATCAGGCAAATTATAAATAGTACTGCTAAAGAGTTGCCATATGGAACATTCCTCAACTGTATAGAAACATGCAGACAGAGAAATTTGATCTAGCTATAATTGTGAGGTACAAGACAACACTTTTATCCAGGGAACACATCACAAACTTCCTGGAATTTCTGCACATCCTTCTTCATTTTAATAAAGTTCTAGAAAAGATAAAAGAAAACAGTACAATCATCCTAACCCTTTGTCCAGTCCTTCAACTGGCCTACACCAAAATGGAATATATTTTCAAGTTGAGTTCAGTTAAGGATTTCCACTGCAACTGCAAACAATGTACTGTGTCTCTCATAGTGCAGGTAATCTTTGTTTCCTAGTAACTGGGCTTCACACAGGTTACTGAGATTGTGGACAGAGAAAAGATCTGGACCCTTCAGAGAAGCTGTTCAAATATACTGCCTTATTTCTCAACTTGAGTGCTCCTGAGATAGAAAGCACAAGTGAAGCTGTAACAGATAAGTTCATGTGTAATCAAATTTGATGGGGCTTTTGAAAACGTAATGAAACTAAAACTGTTAGCACAAATTCACACTAAGTGGGAAAAAATAAGTACAATAGCAGAAATTCTTTTGACATTTTCATTAATTGCTTGATGTGTGATCTCATATTCATAAACATAGGGAGATGATTTTGCTAAATTACAACCCCGTAATCTAAGAAATTTTTCTGGGTTTTTTCACTGTTCATTTTAGGCTTTTCTTCTTCTCTTTTTACCCTGGTGCTTTTATTAAGGTGAAGTTTTGAATCATGGTCACCAGAGAATGCCATTGATAGCAGGAGGGTTGACTCTGAGCCCGACATCTTCCAGGTACTCCTTCCTTCTCTACTTCTCGATGTTCATCTTGCACTGTAGCACTCTGATACTGTTTCTTTACAGTCTTCTTGCTTCAGATATTTGAGGTTACTTGGCAGTAATACTGACATCGTATTGTCTTTGTTTCAGACAGGTATGCAAGTGTCTCTTTTTAAACAAAGATATAAACTCACTGACATCTCATCATTTACAGTTTCTTTAGCAGAAATTTTGTTTGTTCCATTGCTTTAATCTGTAAGAACAAAGAGCTTCCTTGTAGACACGATTGTTTGCAACTTCCTTCTCCTATGTTCAGTCATGCTCCATCCCTTCCAAATATGTGTTCAGTATGAGCTCAAATAGTTCAAGTTCCCAAATTACTTTAATAGAAAAATAATATTAGAGAAATATATAGGTTTTCATAAACAGATAACACAAAAAACATGACATAAGAACCAAAACCAAACATGCCTTGGATAACAGCTTACTTCGAAAATCTGTTCCTCTGAAAATATCCTATGGAAAAATGGGGAAAAAAAAGTAATTTGGAGTTATGCATTTATTTAATGGCTGTGGTGAATGATTGTCAGAAAGTTTTCAGAGAGGTGGAAAAAAGAATCTCAGCTGGATTTCCCCAGCAGTGTGGGAATGCTCCCTAGAGTACAGTGTCTACTGCTTTCCTCAGTTAAGTTTTATAATTTTTCAAAGGATATCAGAATGTGGCACTAAGCTTCACTTAATTATATCTATAAAGTGGCAGCGTGCAGCCTCTAGCTCAAAAGTTGGAAGAGATTCAGGCTGGCATATTGCTTCCAAGCAATACAATGTTTGGTGGTAGAATCCCCCTTGATCGATTAATGTGTTCAGTCTGCCTCCACTCCTACTTGCAGGGCAGTTGGTCTGTGCCCAGGGGAATGACATATGACTTCAGGCCTACCAAAAGTTATCCACTCTCAGTAGCTATGACAGGGACAAGGTGCCACTTTCCACACTTGCCTGAATGCCTCATCTCAGCATTCATTTGTGTCAGAATTGATGGCTTTGTGAGTGAGTGCAAAGATCAAACTCTTTCATAGTGCACTGTCGGTCAATTCTCAAACTTCAGCACCATTCTGAGCTGAGGATGTGCCCTTGGTGGTGAGTGTGCCTTCTAAAATAAAAGCCAAACAGAAAAATACAGAGCCCTGCACGTGCCTTCATTATTCACTCTAACATTTGCTAGCGAGTAAAAGAAACAGAGACTGATTATCTTAAAAATCTCTCTGAATTCATCAGTTATCAATAGAACAACTTAAGATGTTTAAGGCCAATATAACTCCTGAAATGTTAGATTGTTAGGAAAGATTTGTTTCATAGTCCTTAGACATTTAACATTTCATATAGGAAATGGCAATTAGCACAAAGATAGTTTTCAGCCCCGTGAGAAGGTGTTAGCCTTCGCATAACCAATAGCTATGTCAAACAAAGGTTACAGTTATTTATTGCACTGCCTTCTGTCTTCAGTAACGTTTCACTTAGTAAAAATTAATAAGATCGCTTTTCCTAGTATGTATTTTGCATCTTGAAAACAATTAATTGAAAATATATGGTAAGTTATCTGCTCAAGACTAAAAAGGCCATCTTACCTTAAGGTATATGTTCTGCATTGTATTGTGCTGAGGTTGTTTAAAGCAATAAATATGTTGCTTACCATGCAATACTACTTAGTCAAAGAATCACTTGGGAGTTAAGAGTGGGAGAAAGGGCTAATTACTTCCACCTCTATAACCCAGAATAGTTGGAAAGTTTATTCACTAAATAGTCCCAAACAGATAAACTTTTAGCAGGTTTTAGGGCATGGTTAAAAAGAGACCATCAATTTTCAGGTGAAATACACTCAGGGCAAAAATAATTTCAATCCCTTCTAATCCACATCTAACCAGAGTATTGCCTTGTTGAGTATAATACAAAACATCTCTGCTGGGTCCATGAGTTTTGATAGACAACACTGTTTGAGTGCTATTTCTCGAACTTCACCTTTGACCATACTATGTATTTTTCCGCAGAGGATGGAAGTGGAAGGAGGGGAGATGAAATGTTTTTTGCCAAAAAATAAGTCCTCTAACATGGACAAACAGGTGCTTTTATCTTTTGTTACTTGCTTGCGTGAGACCATTCTAGCATATCACATCTTTTGGGGTTTTCACTTATTTTCTGTATGGATGTGTGATATATCCTGGGATATCAATGTATACAATCCATAGATTTTGACGATTTGTGGAGGTACCTTACTGGGGCAGTCATGAAAATAAGTGGAAGAAGTTTATATTTGTTGCTTTAGAAGTTTCAACCCCATGTGCTGTGTACTGATCCATGGAAAAGAAAAAAACCCCAACATCCAAAATCTGAGATAATTAAAGACTGGAGGTTAGTTGGGAAATTTATTCGATTGTCTTTCAGCATCAGCTGTGCAGTTAAATTTTCTGTATTTTTGCCAGGAAAGAATAACATGAACAACAAAGAACTTGGACCCAGGGCCTCATATTTGCACTGCAGTATTTGAAGGGCATGTTTAAAATAAAATCTCCTTTCTTATTCCTCATAAATTCACTGTCAATGCTACTGTATTAGAGGTATTATATATTAAATGCTGATAAGACCTTGACAGTATAATTCAGCCAGTTCATTGTGTTTCAGTTGGTTGCTAGTCTTGAGAAGATAAATCTTGTGGAAACTTCTGACAATTTAAAATCAGTATCTTTAATACAGCTATATATGGCATAAAATCAAACAAATTAAGCATAGAAATATGTGAAATGACATAAACAGAAAGTTTTTAAGTGCTTGTCAGTCACAGTGTGTTTGGAAATGATTCAAATACTTTTACTTCCATTTCACTAATGCATTGACAAAATATAGAAAATCTGCTACATTTCAAATCATTACTTCTTCTTTTAAAATACATTTTTTAGATGTGAATCTATGTGAGGAAGAGAGGGTCCCATCTGTACATAATTCTTTTTTTTTCTGTTGATAAGTGATAAGATAGAAAAGCCTTTTGTTTCTAGACTTTTACATATAGACTATTAACATTAAATAGATTTCTTATACAGATGAGGACTGAGAAATACTTAGAAAAAGATTATAACTATGATTAAGTATTTCAGTAATCTTGTGTGAGATTCCCTGTACAGAACAAGTGAGACAAAAATATATGAGTTTAAAGTAGAAAGCTGCCTTTAATAGAGTTGTCCACATGTTAAATAAAGTTAGATCACAATGAACTGGCAAGTGGATTGGAAGGTGAGTTTCAGGAGAGTGCTCAGATTCTTGGGCCACTGTATTATAATCCGATTTGCATTTTGTACTCTAAATTTCACAGCAAATTTTGTTCTTCATAAGATGAAAAGATTCCAAAGTTCAATTCAGTTCCAACTTACAGAATGCAGAAATTCTACTGCTTCTACATGTTGCCAAGTCACCTGTATAATAGGTTTGTAAATTCTGTTGCTTACAATTTCAGAAAAGAAATGAGAATTTAAGGGTTTGATAAGGCAAAAAAAAGAAAAAATAACAAATTGCTGAGCACTGTTAATTCTTTGTAAAAGTTCATGCACTTATCCAAAAAACTTGTTTGTTCTGTGCACAAAATTGAGCCAGTTCTTGTTGCAGAATGGAGTAATTTAGTGATGCGCAGCAGTGTTAGTCTTCTTTAATAGTACTGTGATTTATTAGAATAAAACCATGCAATAGTTATCTAATAAGAGTTATCTATCCATTATTGCTGTAAAAAGCAAGGATAAATATTATTCATTCTCAGAAATAAAACTAAGAGTAAATTAACCTGTTTTAATTAGAAAATAAAACAAGATCTAGTCTAAATTATTATAACCTGCCTATAAGTATTCATCTATTTCTTTTTTAATATGCTATATCTGAATTCCATGCATCTGAAAGAACTTTAGTTTTCTAACATCTACAAGTAAAAAAAAAATCCCTCTTTATTTTAGTCTATGTCTATAATTTGTACTCAAATTAAAATATCTAGAAACATTATAGGCTTTATATAGCTTAAGAGTAACTAGTTATTAATTCCCCTTTCCCCAAGTTTATAATGTGGAAATATCTACATGGAAATTACGGATTTCTTTATTTATATGAAAGCATGCTAAATGATAACATTAAGTTCTGGAGCACTGCTCTGAATCAAAAAGATTTAGTCTTTCACATTGTCTTTCTGACAAACTGTTCTGTAGTAGCTGTCGAACCACTGGAGTATACTACAGAATATTCACACAATCTAAGATTATCCCTTTTAAAGATAAAAATGACAATAAAAATAGCTAGAATACATTACAAATATGTCAGGTGTTTCTGACTTAATCCAGTGATGTGTGGACAACAAAATAAATATTCATTTCAAATTAGTCACTAATTATAAATATTACCTGCACATCACAGATATTTGGATCACTAATCTGTAAAATAATTAAGTAGAAGCATCTACATACAAATTAGGATGTGTATTGTATGAAACCAGGAAATAAATGATTAGCCAATTTCTGTAGCACTCAGGAAATAAACACAGAATTATAGAAAAGGTATTATTTGCATTCATTTTCAGTTCAGCATGCATTGTACATGTATGGACACATATGTTGATAAACTGAAATATGCACAAGCCAATGCAAATAACATTAAAATACTTGTTTAAACAAATATGGTGTGACTCACACCCTGTGATTCACTACTGTGGCATTCAAATAAGTCAGATATTGGGAAACTCAGAGCTATAACATAATCAGACTACTGGAAGGATAAATTCACCAAGAGAATAATGTAACACTCTCACAAATGCTGGCAATTTAATTGTGCCCTTCAGGACAGTGAAGCATCTTCAGTTATTGAAATTTGGTTGCTACGAAGTAGGAACTCCAAAATAGAGACTCAGGGATGGGCTTAGCAGGTTCTACACAGAGTTTTACTTAAAAATAAATAAACAAATAAAACTTAGAATAACTAAACCATAAGAATTAATTGCCGTTCACCAACTTCCTGTTACTCAATGCAAGATCAATCAATAGTAAAAAAGTCCAATACCATAGCTACCCAGTGACACATCTCCCTCTACTTTTTCTCTAATAGAAGCTCCCAAGTGACTAGAAGGAATAATCAGTCATGCTTTCAACTCAATCAAACTTTGGTGATGGACACATTTATTATAAGATTTGATGCAAGTGCAATACTCCTCATGAAACATAGTCCATCCTTCAGAAGCAATTAATTTTCTTCAATGACTATCATAAGGATCACCCAAAGTTTGGCTGATTTAACATATTCATGATTGTAATACTTTTGATTGTATTTTCATGAATTTCAAAATCAACATGCAATTTTCTAATGGCTTCAATAAGCCCATTTCTACAGAATTCAAACTTTGGCATAGTTCTTTTTGGATGTGAACCAGTCATCATCTTCCCTGCAGCTGAAGCCAATGCTGCAAGGTGCCAAGCTAGATAAACATACTGTATGTCCTTTTAAATCTTTATGAAGGTCATCATTTCGAGTTCCAGGAAATTATGTTTATGATCCAAACACACTTCTGTCTCCAAGTTGGCTTGTGTGCCATCCTGTCTATTCTCTATTAAAAGCTATCACTGAGCCTCACTGTTTTGTTCTTATTTGGAAATATAAATGTAATGAAGCTCTATGACAAAAAAGTTACATGTTTTTGTCCATGTCCACACCTAAGAGGAGGTGGTATTCCTCTTGTTCATCCATTTGTCACAAAACAATTCATTTGCACTGGGCAAATAGGTAAGCTTAGAACAAGTTAAATATGTCACTGAGTCCTTTTGCCCCTTTTGACTATCTGTATGAGCAGCATTGCACATATGTACAGCTCTAGTCAACAGCGTCTGAAACTCTTTCACGCGAGAAATTATTTACATAGGATACAGGAGTCAATGATCTGACTCATTAAACCTGATAGGGACAGGAAAGCCTAGATATAAACTAATACTGCACAGAATAGTGGTAATGAAAGTCAGCACCCATTTGGGATGGCAGAACTTCATGCTGTGTCTGAAGGATTATCACTCGCTTTAAATAACACTTTGAATTGTCTTTGGGAGTTGTCTTGAACCTTCGCCTCAGCCTCAAGCTTTTAACTTGAAGTTGTATTGGAGAAAGACTTACTGATGAGGTGCTTTTTGTACTATTTATCTTTTTACAGTACCTTATTTCTTAAACTGTGCCTTCCAATACAGAAAATGCAATTTAACTTTTTCTTAAAATATGTCACGTGCATGCATGGCTGCTGAAGTTGCCAGCCTCCCATGTGTCAACCCTAAGGCAGAGTCTCCCAGAAGGTTTTTGGTCTGCTTAAAGGTATGTTTTGGAAGTTGAGAATGCATATTTTTAGGTAGAGGAAGAAGTTAGCTGGATGGCAGTGAGAGCAGATATCAGTCATAGCTTTTTATCATGCATCAAGGATGTTAGGGAGAAACTTGAGACACTGGGGTCTACTGGGAACAGATTCCTCAAGGGAGAGGCACTGGAGCATTTCTTCAGTGCACTGACAGCTTACAAAACTTGTTGATCACAAAAACTGTCTCACATAACTTTTATGCCATTCAATGATCATAACCTCTATTTTCCACAGGACTATGATGCTCTTTATAAACTTCTTTATGACTCTCAGACCTTCTATCAGCTCCTTTCCACAAATTTGTGTTTTACAGTATATCTGTTCCACATTCTGAGCCAGATTATAACCTCCCATTGTATCTTACTGTCACGGTTGTCTTGATCTGCAAAGCTCATCTCTAATAGAAATTTGGAATCTATCACACTTGAGATTTTAATGAAGTTGTATTGGTCAAAAATAGCTTTAGAGACTCATTCAGCATGAAGACTAGAGTTTTCAATCTTTTAAAAAAGAGTAAATATTTTTGGTATCTCAGAAGATTTTCTTCATATCACTTCTAACAGTTCCTAAATTTTATATTAAACCAGACATGTTATGAAATGGTTTTTCTACTGTTTCTTGAGCATGAATACTGATAAAAGAGTTTTCAAACATTTTGTTTAGTTTAGTGTCATGCACAGTCTTTGAATGGACTTAAAATTATGTATTTTTGCATTTTTAAAAATTTCACTAAAAATAGCAATTTCTGAGCTTGGCTATCCTTTACAGCTGTTCTTTGGAATAGCCAAAGAATATCTATGTGTAGCTAAATATAATAAAAATATTTGCCATACTTTATGCATACTCTGTGAAGTGTGAGACTGTAAAAAATAATGAAACAAATTAAGAGTGGCTGAAGATCAGCATTAATAATACCACTCTCCTACTGAAATTTACTGTACAACATTCGTAGAACTATATAAGGATACATTGAAAAACATTGAAATAAAAGAAAGGTTAATGAAAAATATTATCAGTGTAGCTTTTTTCTGAGGTGAAGGAATTTGTTTCTGCACTGTCAAAATGGTTTAATATACCTGCTAAAAGGAATAATGTATAATTAATAAAAAGAAATCCTGCAAGTTCTTTCCTCTTGATGTGAAATGTATATGCTTAATGTATATATTTCTATGTATATATAAACAGGTTTACATCTATATATAGAGATGAGTCATTCCCAGCTAAATGACAAGTTCTTTATTTCAATTCTACTTACGATTCAGCTTCCAGTTTATCACACTGGATTTTTTTACTATTTCATTATTTTTCTTTACCAGACCTTCATTTTACGCTATAAATTAATTATTGTGAAGTAATTTATTCTTAATGTTTTAAATTTAAAATAAAATTATAAATAATAATTTTATTTATTTTAGTTTCTTTTCTCATTTAGCTTTTATGCCATTCAGTGGCCACAAACCTCTATTTTCCACAGGGCTATGAAGCTCTTTCCAAATTTCAGTCTTAAACAAAAATCTCTTGACATCAGAATGTAGAACCAATTTTCAGGTCTTTAATTTTTTTTTGCTTGTCATGAAAGCCTCTGCAGGTTTATTTTTATTCATATAAAAGTAATTATTTAGGAAAAGCAAATTTAAAGAAATAGGGGTTTTTAAGTCTGTTATAAAAATGAAAGGACCCTAAACATCAAGTAAATTCTTTATTTACAACGTTGGATACACAGACACTTTAGCTGTCCTGAACTATCAGTTATGAATTGATGTTGTTCAGTGCTTCCGGGCAGTGTTTTGCTTTAACTGGACAGATTACCAACTATTTCATTGTTTGGATGAGGTGCAAGCTTTGTTGTTCATGGAACGAGTACCCAAACAGGACTTGCAAACATGATTCTGCTTTAGTGCAATACAGAACTGGATGGCTTTCTTTCCTTTCTGGTTAGAGCAGGTTGAAGTATATCTCAGTAAGGCATTTTACTACAAAAAATGCACAACGGAAATCACTTTCAACATATTAATTGTGATCTTCTGATTTGGGCCCATATTTCTCATGGAACACCTTATGTTTCAGAAGTCTTAACATAATACCCAGTTATGGTGTCTATCAACAGTAACGTTTTAATGGATAGAGGAAAATAAAATTACATTTATATGTACAGAATACAGACCTTCTGATACTCAGGTTAGAACAGGGAATTCACCACCACAGTAAAGAGTGCCACCAAAGATCCTGTAGCAAGTAGAATTAGATGCAAAATCTTTCTATAAGACTTAGTACCTCTCAATAACTTACGCACACAAGCTCACTAACATCCATGTTATTGATATTCTTAGGTTTTTTAAGAAAGAATCCAACTTAAGGGGAAAAGAAAATATCTGTCTCTCTGTTCTTAAATTTTTACACTGTTTCCAACTGTCAAGTGCTTCTGTTATCGTGATTATGAGAGCCAGAAATAAGTATAAAGATACATAGATGAGGTCTTTTAAGAATTTAAGTATCTTGACTTTCCAGTTAATAGTTATTAGATCACTCACCGAATGACACCTGTAAAACACCAGCATTTCCTATAGTACTCGTGCCTGTGATCTTAATTTCACTGCCTTTCTCATTAAGCTTCTCAAGACTGAAATTCTCCTGTGTCCATCCTGTGTAGGGTAGATGGAAGGAAACTACCAGTCCTGTGTAGTTATTCAAATCATTTGGTGTGGAAAGACAAACCTTGACCTTCAGAAATAAAGCTGATTATAAATAATTATGTTTCTCAGTGGCTTTGAGGAAAGCACTTCCGCTATGCCACCCAAAATTAATCAGAGAGAGAACTAAGGAGAGAATTTATTGATCTGTAAGTTACTATCCACACCAATTTTGGTATTATTTTGTATAATTTCTATTCCATCTCTGATATCGCTGGTTCTAATACTCTCGCTCTGCTGTTGAAATAGTGGAATCTTAGTGATAAACCAGTGTTGTGCTGAGACCATGATTAAAGGTGACTAATGAGATAAGGTCCCAGTTAGTCAGAGGAAGACTTTGCTATAGTTGGTATGGGGACCAATCAGCAGTAGTGGGTCAAGATCTTGAAAAGTTCCAGCAGTGGTCACTAGGAGACACAGATCTGAAATAATGCAGGTAATGCATATTAATTTTTATCTTTCAGATGATAAATATATCTTTTCATGGAGGAGATTTGTTTTCAATTATAAGTCCACAAAGACGAAAGCCCAGCAAGATTTCCTCAGAAGGACTGTTAATTTTACTCTGGTTATTTCCAAATAAATACAAGTGCTTAGTAGTGAACCAGGCAAGTTTCCTCACCCCTTTCCCTCAATCTCTGAAGCTGCAGCTGGTGCTCAAGGTTACATTATGAGACAAGGACCTAAGAATGGGTCAACAAAGGAGATGCTTAACATTCTAACAATATTTCTGTGTGGGTCTTGCACATTAACATTAAATGGCTACTATACCTGGAAAAACATACTCATTGGAAAAGGAGGTAAGGAACTTTTTGCTAACTTTAAGATCATAGAGTATGAAAAATGCAAATAGTTATTTTTAGTCAATTTGAAAAGCCGTGCTAAAACATATCTAGTGTTATTGAATACTAATAACCTGATATTTTTCAGTAATAATGTCAGTAATATAATATACTCTAACTTACACAATTCTAATGTTTTTAACCAGCAGTAGATGTGCATTCTTTTAGCAGTTACTGAGATTAAAATATGGATCTGTTCTTTCAAAAGGAAATTTACTTCTTGATAAATTATCTGTGTAATTACATTATCTAGAAGGTAATTTGAAGGTCATAGGTTAGTGTGCTGGCAATAGAGACTCCTCAGAAGGTTCTTTTATAATATATAACCATTTGCAATTATTTTCCTTATGTTTTCTGCATTCCTACCAAGTTGCCGAACTACAGGCACCTTCAGCTTGACTTCTCTGAAAATACTTTTTTTAAAATATAAAATAAAAGTTGTGTAAGATACATCTCAGGCACAGTACTTTGAAGTCTCTTTCTATTTCACAAGAAAAAATATTCTAAGAGCAACTTTTGCTATCGCTTCCTAAGACAACACGGCAAGAGATCCCAGAAACTCTGTGTCTAACAGAGAACTGTTCTGGTGGATGAGCAGTATGAGGAATGATGATGGATGTGAAGATGAGAAATGCAGCTGAGGAAGACCAGTACCCTTTTAGTAAGTTACTTCCACCATTTGAGCTAGACTGATGGAACAACCTCTAAAGTTTCTGAGAAATTGCTGTAACACTGCCTAATTTGATGGACTAGATGACATGTAAGAACATAGACATGTGAACTCTTTACATTCTGTGTAGAGAGCTATGGTTTTCTACAAGAGGAGGATTTTTGTTATTCCTCCACTTGCCTTACTTCTATATGGCTGAATATAATTTGAAACAAAGTCCTAATAATTATTAAATCATATACTTTCCTTAAATAATAAAGCATGCATAAGCTCATACTGATTAAAATTACATTGTCAGTCTTGTGACTGAACGTTAAACATTTATTTTCCAACATCTGTCCAACCAAAACACTGATTCAAAGAACCATTATTTGAGACGTAATTTCAGTATAATCCACCTCAGTTAAAGACAAAGTTAATTTGTGCTTGAGTTGTCACAGTCCTTTTGTATAAGTAATGACCCTGCAGAATTACTTTACAAGTTACCTACCTAACCATACTTATGATGATAACACAGAAAAAAAAAATTAAAAAAAGACCAGCTGATTTATTTTTCATACGGCTGGCTTTGATAGTGTCTTTTCACTGCTCTGCACCTTAGTTTCCTTGCACTAAAATGAGAAGTAAACTCCTTTGTGAAGTGTTCTGCAATCTCCTGAAATTGTTCTGTGAGAGTATGGTATTACATGACTTTATTATTGTTTATCTAAACTGTTAAAAAATCCTCTCATGATAGAATCAAATCTTCTATAAGGATTGAATGATGCAGTTAAGGGAAAATTTAATGTTTGATTCAGAGTGCACAGAAGACCAAAAGAAACTACATGGTAAAACCCTATAAAAGCAATACGCTGTGATCATATTTAGCTGCTTACTACAAGATTCTTGGGATTTTTTATTTATTTTTATTTTTGAATTCAGGCTATCAAAATAGTTAATAATTCATGAAAAGGCGAATTGAACAGAAAAAACCCCCAACAGTAATTACTAGAATAATTGCAAGACAGCTGCAAGAAGAAAACTGTATGAAAGATATGGCTGAAAACAGAGGCAACATTACTTGTAAATGTTACTAAGTTTTGCCAGCTCTTACCTTGTGTCCCTGGAGATACGTGGGGGGTATGTTTGCTCTTACTCTGTTTAATCTCTGATTTTTCTGTTTAAATTGGATAGTTCAGAAACCCAGTCTGTCAACAATTCTCCATTATTTGGATAATTTTCCTTTTCTTGCTACAGAGTGCCAGAAAGCACATCCATAAATCAAGACTCCTTTGAGCAAAAGAAATCAAACAATTTATAAGTTACTGTAGAAAGCAAAGGTATTGCTGATGTTAAGGCACAAAAATGAAGAGTCAGGACATGGATAAGGATGCTATTTATGGTTCAGCTCACAATACATGAGTAATGTGGCACGTAGTCCCGCAGGGTCTGAGTTTGCAGCCTAGGATCGCAAGTATAAAAATAACAGCAAATTTTATTGAGGCTTGGGGAGATCAAATCCATGAATGTTGATAGCAGCTATGGGGTAGGATGATAAAAGAACTAAAGAAGTAGGAAGAGGTGAATAAAAAGTGAGGAACAATTTACTGCAGGGAAGACATCTGCAAAGGCTCCACCTCCACATTCTTAACCCGTCCTTTAGGCCTTGGTAAAGCCTGCCTTCTTAAAATAGGAAAAATCAAATTTCCACTGAATTCCAGTATATTATCAGTGCCTAACATTATATTTCTTGAAAAATACCGTCTCAAATGTTTCACTTTTTAAAGAGTGAACAGATTGTCCTCATGGGCCTACTC
>VZSC01002133.1:202505-221223 GCA_013398225.1 Steatornis caripensis | reverse complement strand
TACTCATAGATAAATTCAGTAAGGCTGGTACATGTTACAGCAGATGCATATTTGCATTGTTGTCTTCACTTTTAAAATGTGGAGCTCTAATGACTATAGATCTTAGTTCTGATCCTTGAGTATTCAGCTTGATTTGACATGCCTTTTTCCTTATTTTTTCCTTGAGGTTCTTGATTGACATACAGAGAAAGAGGGTAGCTCTAGCTTCTTCAAATATGCATCCATACAATAAAGAATTTGGTGTCACAGCTCCATATTTTTGGAGTTCTGTCCTCATTAGTCCCTGAATGAAAGAGTAGTATAAAGAACCATGATACCATTGTTTCAGCAGTTTGCAACAGCATATTACCCAAAGTATTTGGTTAATTCCACCTGGCTTAGTAAAAGCCTAGAGATGAAGTCAAAAGATCTGTGGATTTCAGAAATTATTTTTTCACTGACAAACTCCTTGAGTAATGACCTTGAGCAAGTAAATTAATCTTTGTTCTACACCCTCAAAGGTGTTTAGGTATATAATTTCCATTAATTTCTGTCAGACTAGTGAGGATCTGTGCTCCCCAGTCCTTTGTGCAAAATAGAAATTATGCTTCCTTACGTCACAGAGGTCTTCTGTGTGTCTTGTCAAAACGTGTTCATTAATGTACTTAGTCACTCTGGTGATGATGATTCTGCCTAAGACAAAGTGATTTAATTCACTAATTGCCACATAATACCACTGAGACCAAAGCTGGAAACTACTCAAAAAGTAGAAATACACATAGATAAGAAAAAAAGAGAAAAAACAAGAGTGTTATCAAGAAAAAAATTGCTTTTCTTTCAAAATTTGAAAACAGTTTTGCATGTCAGAAAGTGCAAGAAAACTGTTATCTGGTAGAGAAAAGGCAAGAGGGTTTCCTCTTGGTAAATTATTCCAGAACTATTCCCAGAGGCTATTGCATCATCCTGTGAAGTATCTGATATCTAATACTCACAGTTACAGCCAGAGTATCAGTCCCAACAGAATCCACCAAAAATAAATGCCCTCTTTCCCTCCTAGCTATCAAGTAGGAGTTGAAAGGATAATTGATGCTTTGTTTTTTAAAAACAAGGATATTTAAGATAGGATTTTTCAAGGAATATAGGAGAGTTAAGTGCCAAGGTCTTACTGGAATTCAGCAGAAATCAGATTTTGTGTTCCCTTAAAGTGCCTTGAAGATGTTGAGTTGTAGAAACTCTAATTTGAAGCCCCTACTGATGCAGAATACACAGAAAAAAGTTCCATGGCCAATGGTCTTAAGGGGGCTGATAACTTTAACCAGAATGTGTTGACCCAAGAACTGTGCCGTACACGAAAACACCAGGAGTGCAATAAAGAATTAGATTTTATTGGAGGCACAGTGGGCTCTGCTCCACTTCAAAGTATGGGTTAATACTGAACATACGTTTCCAAATTCAGAAAAGACAACCTTAACAGTATGTGTACTGTTCAGCCTTATCATGGACCAATAGTCAATTTTGAATACTGCTTGGAAAGTATTAATAAGGCAATTATATGATTGCAGAAAGGCAGGAGATTATTGCAGACAACTTAATACAACTGCTCTTTGGCTGAAGAATTTGGAGAACTTCAGGCAATGTCAGGTAATCAGCAAATTTAAGGGCAGTATCTGAATTATGAAAGAACTCTACTGTTCTTGAGATTTTGCTTTAGTGGAAAAAAGACTAATTTTACACACCGCTTTGAGTTAAATATCACATATTTACAGGATTTAGCACATTTTCAGGGGTCTAAGAATATGGAGTTGAAAGAGCTAGAATAAGCTAGAAAGGAAGACAGTTTAGGAGTTACTTTCTTTAAAGCATTTACTGAAGCATGAGAATGAATGCATAGACCAATATTTGGACAGTAATTTCTCAGTTAGATCAGAGTACTATTTATGGGAAATAACAAGACTTTACAAATATAAGTGAGAACCTTCTTCCCTAAATCATTACAGTCTCCCTTTCATTTCAACAGAAAGTTCTATACCATTTATATGAATTCAGTGCTGTATATTTAACTTTAAAAATGCATGGAGAAGGTTTATCTCCAAGTTTCAGTTAAAGACATAAACAGAATTCATAAAGCTTTAAGGTAGTGGAGGCATACAGTGATCAACTTTTTCATGAACAGTAATTTTGCAAATTAGAGTGATGATGTTTCCTCAGTTAGCTGTGAGTGGAAAAAAAGAGTATGGGAATGGAAGATTATTAAAAACCAGAAGACTCAATGAAACTTTTTTCATTACTATTCATTATTATTTTGACTTTTGGAGATTATGGAGTAACCTTCACTTTCGATAAATCATAAATATTTAAGCTAATAGCTTCAAAGTGTTCATTTAAAGGATGAAGAATTTTAAACAAAACACTCACTCCAATCTTCTTGAAGTTCTTAACTTATTTAATGTAACTATGTATTTTTTTCTTGCTTGCTCCCTTCAATTTTCTGCAGAAAGGTAGAAAAGTACGGAAGTACAATTCGTTGCTTTAAGTAATACGTTTGTGATTATTTAACATCTTAATTTCAAATATATCCATTTGGACTGTGCAAGTGAATATCCAAAGGACAAATAAAGGTAACATTTAGCAAAATACTTATTAATAAATAGAAAATCAAATCTATAAAGATAAATTAAATGTGAATTATGTACAAACAAAAAAAATCAGATCCATATTTGAAAATACAATCATATTACTGTTTGTGGATCTGCTATTGCTACAACCGATGTTAGATTCAAACTCTGCCATTATTGTCATGACTGGTTCCGTTTTCTTGTGGATTTCTATATATGTATATATACAAAGGACATTCATTCTCTTCGGACTTGCGGTTGAGTATTATCTTCCACTAAAGTCTGCAGAAAGTCTATGCGTGCAATCTGTAATCTTACCCTTTTGATAAAATTAAAAAAGGAGATGTTTATATTATCTAAAAAATTCAAGTCACCATGCAACTAATTGTATTTAAATCATAATTAAGGATTATTTATTTTAGCTTTTCAGACTCTGGGAATATTGTTAACTTAGCTCCTTGACTTTTAAATTTTCCTTTTCAAAGTAAATGCAAAACTAAAATGGACCTCAGTTCATCTTAATTATTTATTCTAAGAAATAGAGATTGTTTTACTTAAACTGCTTTTCAGTAACAAATTTTTGTAAAATTACCTCCTAGCAGCTGAAAATGGGCTTATACTGCTACATAATTTCTGCTATCCTATGGCAGCAGTAAATCAAGGATGGTACACACTCTGACTGGAAAAATGCATTGTCTCAATTCTTTCAAAAAAAGGATCTTTTCTGTCACAGTTTAAAGCTAGGCTGGCTATTTAACAGACAACAGATGCTCTTTGTTAACCCCCTCCCTCCTCAAAAGGAGAGGTAGAGACTTACATGTTGGAAAAAGTTTAAACAGCTTTAATCTAACTACAATAGTAAGGTATTATAATAATAGGAAGAACAATAATTAAATACATACAAATATATACAAAACTAATATCAAGCTCCCCCCTCTCCGATGACAAATGTGTCACCTGGATGCTGCAGAGCACGCCCCAGGAAAGTCTTGGACCGTACTCAACAGCAGACAGGAACTGGATTCAGGAACACTCAGATCAGGTTCAGAAGCAGAAAAATCAGGCACAATCCTCCTCCAACACCACAGCATGGAGCAGCATTCTACCATGTCATTAGGATCACCATTGACAGCACCATGCTGGGCTTAAATAGGCTCCTGGGCCATGGGTGTAGGCAGAAGCACCAGGTGAGGCTGCTTAGGGTCATTAAAGACCATTAGTGTCCTCAGGACCTGGCCATAAGAGGAGAGGGAGTGACCTTTGTGATCCCTCAGCTTTATACTGAGCATGATGTGTGTGGGATGGAATACAGCATTGGGTCAAACCAGGGCATTTTCCTACAGTTAAAGGAGGCTATCCCTCTTCTGTTAGTTTGAGGAGTATCAAAACCAACTGAAGGTTTTTTACTACCTACATTAAATATTTGCCTTATCCCAATAAAATGACAGATAATCTATGCACTAAACAGTTTAGAGCTCCTCTGGCCAAAAAAAATTTAGGTGGTAGAGTCCAATGTTGCATGCAACATCCTGCAATAGTTTTCTTTTCATACCAGCAAGGTTATGCATAGCAGTGACAATACACATGTATCAAAATTCAAAGTCCCACAGCCTATCCTGGAGGAGAAGCAATGACCCTAAAAAGAAGCTGATACTGAGTCAGATTCAATATCCCATATACATAATATAAGAAATGGGTCATATCACACCTGAGCATGGGATAAGGCTAGTATGGTTTCTTGAGCAAATTTTGAAAATGGCATCCTCAGAATTATTTCTTTGGAGTGCATCTCTTGAGAAAGAATTAAATGTTATGATTAGTCCTGGAAAGGCAATGGACCAAAATCTTTCTATTGCTTTTCCTGATAAATCCTCCTCTCAGTAGAGGTCGGTGACATTAGACACACAACAGCAAGAAACTCCAAGCTAGCATATCTAAATCACTGGCACCCATGAGTTTTCACCAGTGGACCTCATATTATTGTCACACAGAACCTCATATTTGAACCCATCTTCCTCATTCTGCTGACTACATCTCTGTACTCAAGTACCAATTTGTCTTTTGACATGTGCTACAGTACTGCTTAGCTATGCAGTCATCCAAATTGTCTTTTGTTTAAATTGCATTGCAGCCTCTGCCTATGTCACTCTCCAAGTCTCACTTTCTGCCAGGGGAGTGGAGAAAGGGACACAGACAGACTGTGAAGACTTAAATCTCACGCTGGATTTTGGACAGAACTTAGTGATCAAAATATACATCTAGAGTTCTGCTACCCAAATGCCTTAGTATATATTTATTTCTTGTGGATTTTTAAATACTTCTCTTTCATTTCTCTATTATTATTTTTTAATTATAGAAGCTTAGAACATGTTTTGTTTTCACCTTAGGTAACAAGAACTAGCTCAAGCCCAAGTCTGCTAACTCTTGACCCTGTTAATAAAGTTACAGTTGTACTCGTTTCGGTTCGCATTAGATTAATAGAGTCTATATGTATTCTTAGATTTCACAAAAAGTAAACATCACAAATAACATGTTTGATTTTCTTTTCAAGCTGAAGCTTTGCACAACATTAAAGTCAACTATCTGGGAGGTGAAGCTCTTTCACTTTTATATTTCTTCTGATATGTCTATCACTGACACATATACTTGAGTCTTGTTTCTATTAATTGGGAAGCATTTTTGCCTAAAGTCTAGTTTTGTGTACTCTTAATTGTATATGCCATTTCCATCCATTACCAGACTGGAAAAACAACAACGACAACAACAAAAAAAAACCACACCTCACAAGTTTGATCATGGGAAATGAGAAGTACCTTAGCATTTATTTTGTAATCATGAGTTTTCAAATTTACTCTATTCATTGAAATTTCCTCTTGTTCAAGTGAATGAAGTGGAGTAGGAATCACACCCTAGCTAAAGGAAAAGGTAAGTAATGTCTTGATTGTTTATGTATGTCTTAGACCCTCATTCAGCTAGACTATCACAGACCAATAGTCTGCTTCTTCATCTCCCTCATCTTTAGCAGCCAAGGTTTATAAAGCACTTCCAATGCAAGAAAAGAAATAAAAAGAAACATTTTTCCAAATTCTCAAATGCTTTTGCTCCAAGACTCCTGCTTCCAATTTACTGTCAAAAGATAAATGTTCCCCATATGAAATTCCTTTTATAATTTCTTGAATTTTGGAGATAATTAAGCAGTGAAAATTTATTTACTGAAAATTAAATCCTAAGTAACATTCTTTATTTAGTTTATGTGGTGAAGTGTTGCATATGTGACAAATACTAGAAAGAGAGAGAGGACAAAACAGATTTGATACACAGCAATAGACACAAAATGTGCCACAGAAACTTGAAAATGCAGTAAAAAAAAGCTCTTTACTCCATAATTATGTCACTCTTGCTATACCTTTCTGATGCAGTGCTTCGTCTTTCATGCATTTTCTTTTGGAATTCTTTGAAAATTGTGGAGCATGGACCAAGACAAATAACACATGTTGCCCCATACCTTTAGCCCAGGCCCTGTTAAGTAACCTAACATTAGGGGGTACCATCATGTGACGAAAGTGGCAGGAGACCATCATCTCATGATGGACAAATGTCCTTTCATCTGTGATGGGACTATATTACTCTCACTTATAACATAAATTTATTGCCTTAATGTAAAAATCTTTTTGCATGGGCTGGATTATCTAGTTAATGAAAAGAAACAGCTGTTTTTCTGAAACCATATCGAAGACAAAGGACAAAGAGGCAGGAAAACAGGAAGGAGAAACATAACCTGAATGATATTTTTAGCTGTATGTCTGATTTTTTACCAAAACTTATGTTACAGTACTTTTTCCTCTGACATCCACTACCATCCACTTCTCCTTTCTCTTCACAAGGACATAACCTTTCATGTTTGTATTTAGTCATATAATATAACACTATATTATAGACTCTGGCCTCCCTAGGAGCTGTAGTTTGCCCTTAGAAGTTGTTGCCTAAGGTGCTTACTGTAGCTGGATTTCAGGACTGTTTATTTAATTACTCTTCCTTGGTGTACTGCCAGTACACAATGAACAATAATGTAGTCTGTCTTTCACTTTGTTCCATGTACTTACTGTCTCGTAACTAACAAGCTGAACAAAACTTGGAAAAAAGAAAAAAATAGCACAAGAAAACACTATTGATTAAAAATGGATAAAATCTATGTCCCTTAAGGGAATAGCCCAAAATGCACGTTCTGTGGAAAATAAAATTGTTAAGTAAATAAAGCTTCATTTGAGCTGGAACTAGGATTTGCTGGAACTAGGATTTAGTCAATCCAAAATAGAATTTAAACTACATGGGTCTAGTAGTGCAATCCAAAACCTCGTTGTTCAACATTATCTCCCTTACTCTGAAGGTGTCTTCTTGCTGCTTGATGAAAAAAGTTTTGCCTTTGCATAGTATTGCATTTCTGCATGTGTTCAAACTTCCCCCGATCTTAGAAGTGTAGCACCTACACATAATGTAAGCTTAGGCAGTAGCTTAGCTTTTCTCCACAGGTTCTCCTAAGGATCTCAGTCTAATGAATATTCTCTGATCACACTAAATAGATAGCAGTTATAAAAGACTCTTTACAAAGGTATAGATGAGGTAATTATTTTGTTATAGATCTGTTAAAGGAAGAGATGGTGGCTAGAATATACATCCAAACTGATGTGTAATGCTCTGACTTCTGTGCAGGAGCTCGAATATTAACATGGTATTCAGTCCATCAGAATTCAAATCCCCACTTATCTGGAAGAATTTGAATATGCATCTCCTGTCTATTGAGACACAGAGACTTCTTGTAATGGGGCTCTTCTATCGAACAAAAGCATTTTTGAATAAAAATTCTTATGTTAAAGAGAGAGCTTAAGAGTAATCCTATATATCTATGATTAGATCAGTCTTTGCATGAGAGACATTTAGTAATCTGGGTCTCTTTTAATGCTGACATTTTTATATTAAATGCACAGCCAGGTCTTGAAGTCCTTTTTATGGTTTAGGACCTATTGAAACACATGCAACAGAAATTGCAGTGTTGATATAAAACTAGTAGGAGGAAGCATTTCCTACTGTTCAAATTCATGAGCTAGGTCTATGGGAGTCTTTTTGTTAATGCTTCCTACTGTTACACACAATGCACTGAAAAACAGTAGGTATTAGCTTAGTAAATCTATTGTGAAGTATTGCCAATGACTAAATGGAAACAGGTATAGATCTTCCCTCATAATGGCATTACACCAAGTTCTGTATTGCTTTGATCCTTTGCGTGACCACCTTCAACTCAGTGGAGCTGTGCAGATATAAATACAGGGAAAGGCCTGTGTATAGTAACGCTGCCCTAAAGAAGTACAGCTACTCTAACTGTATGTCAACAGCATTTGCAAGGAATGAGAGTTGTAGAATTAAGGGTTACTTAGTTCTCTAAGGAACAAAAAAATAGAGGAAAACTGTTTTATTGTTACTGACTTTTTTCCTTCCCTCCTAATTCTGAATGTGTTTTTAAAGTTTATGGATTCCCTTAGAGTACCCCCAAGCCCTGCTGAACTGTTAGAGATTGAGAATGTATGGAACTAATTGATAGAAATATCTTAATTAAAGTAAGTTTCTGCAGACTGATACAAAGGTCAGAATGACCTGCCAATTGCAAAGTTTTAATCAACAATGAGAGCAAATGTGCCATACATAGGAATGAAAGAGCATAGAACAGATGTGTGGACAACTAAGGCATTGTCTTGAGCATGACTTATAGGACTGGGTGGGAGGGGATGACTCTTAAGACAATGCAGAAAATGCAAATATCATGCTTAAGGACTATATAAAAAATAAGGTTAAAAATTTCACTCCAGTCTGATTTTTTGATGGAAAATTAGTTTTTGACTAAAGTAAATCTTTAAGGTAATGCTTTATGTTCATACTCCTTTTTTCTTCCCTGTAGTCTTTCCTTCCTATTTTTCATGGTAAATAAAAGTGATGCAAATCTCTCCTCTCACCTCTGCTCTCACTAGGAGGAGAATTTGCTAGAAATTACAATCCAAATGGTAAAGTGGCACCTGCAGGAAAACATGGGATATGTAAACTGCAACTCTCTTGAAACCCTGCAGTAGTCTGATATGAAATAGGAGTATTTGGTGGTTTGGTAAAGCAATTTCCTACTTTAATAAATCTTTTTATGATTTTTACCAAATAATACTTCCTTTTTCATTAAAGGTGAAGGAAAACATCGCTTTCATTTGTTTTGTCTTTCTTCAACACTTTGCATCACATAAAGTTTTTACTTGCATATTTTATTTAGTATTGTTTCTTTTCCCAAAGCAAGTGGCTTCAACTTACTATGTAGCTCCTTAATTAAGGTTATTAAGTTAATCAGGAGTTTAAAATTATATCCTCCTCCACTTCAAGAGTCACCCACAACATAAGAAACTTTCAGCCTATGCTGTACCCATATTAAGCTCATTTTTGTAGCCAGTATTCCAGAGATTTAGGGCTGGTTTTTTCACAAATATGCATTTTCTATTCCAGGAATAGTGTTCTGGTATATGTCTGCACCCTGGTCAGGGTAACCTAATCAGGAATGCAGATATGTATTCACTTTTACTCGCTACAATGGGTTTGCAGTCCGTATCAGAGACTAATATTTTAGACTTCCTAAAAAGTACTTAGTGAAGAGAAAGGACTTCGTATTAGGGTATGGCTGAGCAAAGCCTAGGGATGATTTATTTCATTACCGAAGGGAGGAAAACAGGTGATGTCTAGACTTTGAGTATGCAGATGATAACACTACTGTTTGTAAGCAGACCTGTCATAAAGACTTCAATGTGAATTTATTTCCACATTAATATATTATTCAATATACTTAGCAACTCTAAGATATCATATCGATTTAATTCCCTTAAGATAGGAACCTTTTTACTTTTTCTTGTCTGTACAACTACAATTACAGGGTATTGCTCTGGTAAAGAGATTTTTGGCAACCATGCTAAGACAGATCAATAGCATATCAAGCTCATTGTGGTGTAAACACTAATTGAAAGAGTGAACATGTTTCTTGCAAATACTTCTTACCAGTAGTCTTGGAACTCAGACAAAAAGTTGACAGATACAGATGACTTCTAACTATGCTGAATTATGAAATACTTGCTAATTCACATAATTTTCATTGGAAAAGAATAATAATTAGTTAATTGCTATGAATGATATTTTCTTCAAGGCAAAAATCTGCTACTGTATAAAGACATGATAACACCAATACTTGCAGAATAATCTCAGCTGTCATGGAAGCCACTAGGAAACAAAAGTCTTAGCTCCTGCCAGGAGACACTGCAAGCCCTGTAAAATCAACCTTGATGGATATCTCTAATGTCAAGTAAAAAAGGACCTGAGACATGTCCCCATCGCATTGGTCAAGTGACGTATATTGACTCATGTCCACATTGTTCAGGCCTTCCCTTTTCTACTCTACAAAATTCTGGAGGATTATGGGCACTGGAGGAAGCCAAACCTGGTCCATGTTTTGCACGTTATGTTTGGAACAAACGGTATCCAGACTGATTGTTTCATAGTATAGAAAAAAGATACCAGAAATGAGTGAGTTACAAGGTGACTGATGCACCAAGTCCAAGTGAGAATAAATCCAAGTGTAACAGCTAGCTGAACTGGTTCAAAACAGAGCCAAAGGATAAGCTGGCTGTACACTATGGATGACATTGGTGTCATTGAAGCTCAATTTCTAGTCTTTTATTTAGGTGTATACTATTCTTTTGCAGAGCACAAGCACAAATGGTAAGTATTCCATAGAAGCCAAACCTTAAAGACACCTGTAATGCATATGAATCTCTTACTGACTCCAGAAGCAAAGGCCTGAAAGACATTGTTAGACACGCTGTTGGAAAAATTTAGCATGAAGAGAGCTGTTGCAGACTCACACAATAAGAAGAAAAATTTATTTTTTAGCTATTTATATATTTAATTGAACTAGATTTTTGAATAGAATATTAATTTGAATGATCAAATCACTGTAAGAAAATGCATTTTCTACTAAAAGACTCAGCTTCTGCTCCCAGAATAAGCATTGGATCCAGAACAGAGGTAGTAACAGAGTTCCAGAAGCTGTACAGCTTGAGTTGCACAGCTTTTATTACGTCAGGATTAAATATTCCTGTTTATACTTTTACACTGACTCTCAGCCTTTAGCACTCACTAGATCAGTTACTCCCAGTCCTGGAAAAAAATCAACAGTAGATAGATTTTACAGAGGTCATGCATTTCGTTTCATGGTGCTAATGTTTCTTCTTTCAGGGGATTAATATTGGGATCCTGAAATAACTGCTCTTTCACTCACTGTGCAGACAGTATGTTCACTACTGTAGAAGGGTTTAGCAACCTCCATTGCCTTGAGTTACAATCCAGGTCTCTTTTTATAGAGAATGGGCTGTTGAGACAAAAATCAACAGCCATGATGTTACTTCTATAATTTCAGGCACTTATGTGAGGCAATGATTAAGTGAAATTTGAAGTACACTCAAGGAAAGTGGAAAAAATTAAGAAATATAGTCTAATATTCAGCCAGATATTTGTGCCTACCAAGTCTGCAAATATTTATTGACAAGAATGAATCTTTACCATACATTAAGTGAAATCTTGTTTCTCTTACATTTATGTCATTCATGTCACTGCAATGAAGTTATGTGAGTGTAATTGAGTGAAAAATATGGACAGCTGCTAGTCTGAGCACACATTTACGTGTGCAATGATTAGGTGCCACACAAATTAAGTATCCTTTCTGAACCAATAAACAATATAATCTGTACTGAATTCAAACCAGAGTGCAAGAAGAAAAAGTTTAAATAAACTCCATCTTCTCAAAAGTACAGGAATACAGATTGATATACAACTAAATAAATTGTATTAAATCACATTGATTTCACTGTTAAAAATGTAAAGGAAAATGGAAATGATTATTTGATTGTGAATTTCATAAAGTAAGTACAATTAGCAAAATCCTTGTGGTTTTCTGTCATGACAAAGAGTAAGCACAGCAACAGTTCACCACATTTTGCTGTGTTTTATGTGATCTATTCGTAGTCAATTCCCAGCAACATGTCTTTGTAACTAAGTGGATATCATGTTCAGACCAGAGACATGAAAACTTCCTATATTTGTACTCTCAGATATAAAAGCATGTAACTGGGATTGCTAAGGTGCCATGCTGATTACACATCAGTAAGAAAACGCAGTGACACTAAAGTTATCTTCTGTCTTCTGAAATATGATTGACATGTTTAGAATTGTATTATTTCCCTCTAGGGGATTATGCTTCCTCATTTAATATTGAGATCTTCAAGTATCATTTTGTACTTCTTGAGTAAGAATATTTTTTCCAAATGTTGATTAATTTAATATGAAATAAGTTGATCTTATGTGCATATATTTCCCCCCACCTCCCCTGTAGCAGCATATTTGCATTTGTGAAATTGCAACTTTTCTCAGAACTTGAAAATTGACACTAGCAGGGTGGTCTATTAATTTTCATGTCTGTGACACAGACTTGTTTCTGGTCTCTTCCTCTGTAATTTGTATCCATAGTGTTAACTGCAGTGCCAGTAATGTAGTAGAAACCGGTAAGTACACTCGAAGCTTGTGCAGAATTCATTCTGTAAAGATGATAAGAGCCTCCAAGAGAAAAACTGTCTCACTACAGGGAGTGCAAATTGTTTAGCATCTCATCTTTGTGTTGTACTTTGCTTTCTTGCAATTCATTGACATCAGTACACATTAACAGCAAAACTGATCAGCTGCAGAGCCAAGTTTCATAGTCATTTGTTTTCTTCCTAAAGGCATTAATAGCAAAATAACTGAATGGTTTGCAGAGTACTAATGAGATATAGAGCATTTGCACTTAAGTACTCAATGTACATTCTAGTCTAGGTTTTAGGAACACGTTTAGGATAATTCTTCACACAATTTCTATTATGTCAGTGAATGTTTATTTCAGAAGTAACTATATTGAAATAGTTTGTACATCACAACAACACACTACAATAATTTAAATATATCTGGGAAACTCACAGTAACTTGTTACCAGAAAATATCAAGTTTATGAAATAAAATAGAGAAGGGAAGGGAACGGAAGGGAAGGGAATGGAAGGCAATTGTATGATCTGTTGGCTGTCACTGACTGCGTTATTGAATGGTATCACAATAATTGCAGTTCAATAACACCTGCAATGAGATTATGTTCTGTAATCTCAAAAGTCCTGATGTCTTATTTATAATTTAGCTTGTTAAAGCAACCTGTTTTTTAATTTAAAAGATATATAAGTTTTTAAACTATCTACATATACCTACGTGTGTAGGATTGTGTGGTTCAGTGATCTCTCAATATGAAGAAAAGTGTACCCATCCAAAACATATCAAAGCCTTTTAAAATCTCACACTTCATTGAGATTTGCCTTTTTTTTAAAAAAAAAAAAACAAAACCTTTTACCTCAACTATGGGTACCTGCAATTATTTCATGTTGATAGATTTCTACCAAGACATAAATCTCACTGAAAATATCTACCTTTAAGCACTGAATTAATGCAACAAGACAGAAACTGAAATTTACGTCAAAGATGATATGAAAGATATATTTCTTGCCAATTTTTCCTTTGTGTGTCATATAAGGATGTTTGTGATGTGCATCCTTAAATATGTACATCAATTCTATAAACATGAAGTGTTATGCTAGGGTGTGAGATGAACGCGTAATCTCCCACTGTACTAGCAGCAGTTAAATCCAAATGGAATGCTGTTACTTTACCAAAACTCGTAGATAGAGCTGAGGTACAGAAATCTGGAATCTTACCCTTCCTGTAAGCACTTATCATGACATCTCTAAGTAGAAGAAAAGGAGATTGAATTGGAGTTTCATAGGCAAGTATATTTCTGACAAAGTATACTATTTTATCGCAGCCTTAATCATAATTTAAACTAGCAATTCAGAAAGTATTTTCAGCTAATTTCCAGCAACTTCAGAGTAGCATATGTATTAAAAGAAAGTAGTAATGTTTTGTCAACTTAATTTAATTAGTCATTTGAATGCAGTTTCCCTTATGCGAACTTAAGTTTGCAGTTTCCCAATGCATGGAGTTTCAATCAACATCAAATTCCTTCCACTTCCCTCACTTCATCGCACACTTACACCCCTCACCATGAGACACCAGCACCCTTATCTTCTGTGTACAAAAGAGTTGCTTTTGTAGACTATCTGTCTGCATTCAAACCTATAACAACCAAAACCAAGCCCAAGCACAGGCAGACTGGATGTTGCTAGGTATTCATATGTGTAAATAGTAAATATTCTGATCATTACAGTATTACCATTATGCAGTGATAAACTGTAATTAATATCCACTGCTATTCCTCTTTAAGCAATTGCTATGTAACAGACTACGCAGAACTAGTAAGAAGGAAAGAAATATTAAAGAAAATGAGTAAAGGAAATAAAACCAAATGTACCAGGAACATGTTTAGATTATCTGTTCATCGGCTTTAACAGCCAGTCCCCAGTGGTGGGTAACTAGAGCAAACTCAACCAACAAAGCCTTACACAAACACTAAGCTACAATTTCCTTCAGTGACAACAAGACCGTACTTGTGCATGTAGCAGTGAAGTACAGGATATGAGTGATCAGTTCTGCGCACTGAAGTCTGGAGAAGTGACACCAACATAGCTCACTATTTTCATTGCAGACCTTTCTGTACTTTTAAAGCCATTTCCACATGGCAGATGAGAGCAGCTTCGTTAACTTGTTATGCAGTTCTGTACCAGTACCTGGTCATTTGCATAAACAAATGGTATCTGGTATGACCTTGTTTCTGTAGACTTTCAAGATCTTTGCTTTATATTCTTTGATGGAGGGGTGCAGGTGAAGTTGCTATGGTATAATGATCATTCGCTTTCACTTAATTCTTTTCCAAAGTCCTTAATGCGTTACTAGCATAGGTTAGAATTTGCTTCTTTTCAAGTTACAACAGTGTTCTAGTTAGGTTCGTGCAGGATACGGTATAGAGGAACACATTGGACTCAATACAGGCTAACAGCAAAATAAAGCTTTATTGTCAGCATAAGCAGCTCATAGCAATATACTCGCACACATGCATAAACATCTCATAGCAATATACTCACACACATCTACCGTCCCCAGGACCAGTAGGTACCGACACATGGAGTGAGGCATCCGGGTAGGGAGAGACAGCATGGCACCAAGCTTTCGGCAGGTGTCCCTGTGACGACAATGTTGGTTGTGATTGCTGCTGCACGCTCTCCTTTGTTCTGGCTGCTTTTATACTACATCACATCCTGCCACGTAGGGCCAGTACGTGCCAGGAGGCTGACCATAAGGCAGTCGTTCTTACATAACTCTACCACTCTTTGCACATGTGTCGGCATCCTCTGGTGATCGGGCCTTCCTCCCTCCTACTCTTCCTCGCACATCCCTTGGCTCCCTTCCCCGTGTTCAAGGACGTCTGCTGTTGCTAACTCCAGCCCCAGGTGCAAAACTGTAACTTGTGGCCAGCTTTCATTCCTTATCTCTATTTCGCCTTGGGTGCACAAAATCTTCCCCTAAAGTTTCTCACAAGCTTGCTACATGACCACCCCCGACCATCACAGATCAAGCATTTTTCCATCCCCAGTACAAAAAGATCCTTGCATTCAGTAACATATTAATTATCACTGCCTTTGGAAAACCAATGTAGCAACGTTATTAGTAGTCTTTTCCTACCATTCCAGCGTTTAATTTACATTTCTATTAAACTAAAACTATACTGAATTGTTGTTGTCTAAGTGCTTGAGTTATTATTTGGCATATTTTGAATTAGCCTATGAATGCTGGGAAAGCTGACAACTGAGAGTTCTTTGCAGGAAACTGAGGAAAGGCAAACTTTGTCATGGTGAAGAAGATTTAGGATAAAACTGTTAACTTAAATACTTAATAGTAATGGAGAATGATTGAACACTCCTACAGCACAGATCCCAGAGTGCAGCACACAGAGGCAGTCAATAGATGAAGAAGTTTGCCAAGCCGTCTCTGGGTTCTGCTTTGGGAGCTTCTGGACGTTCTGGTGACAAGGTCTAGGATCATTGGGGAATGCCTGGAAACCTGAGAAACTTGAGTTGGTGCCTCATGCTGTTAGGTACGATGAGTGTGGAAAGTTCACTCCTCTGCCACAGCAGTTCTGATGGCGTAGTAGAGGGGACATGGTGGCCAGTTTGGTGAGAAGGGCATGTGTTGCAAATCGAATACCCCACATACCTGAGCCCACCAAAACCATCTCAGCCAATAAGCCTACCCAGGACACCCCGCTCAACGAGTGAGACCTGTATATCACTACGAGCCCCAATCTGACACCAGGTATAAATGGAGTATGCCAGAAATCCCCTTTGAGTCAGGCTTCCTCGGAGCAGCAGGTCTGCAGTCAGGTGACTCTCCCTTCAGATCAGGATGCCATCCAAAGTAACTTCCTGGGATCTAGTGTCCTTCCCTTATAGATGAGTAGTTTGCACATTGAGTCATCAGTCTAAGCTTAGATTTAGTCACACACCGTATAGTATGAGCTCCCAACTGACATCACAAACCTGTAAATTAGTTGCGTCTGCCAAAGTGTTTGTAGTATAAGACCTTTGTTCAGTTTGACTGTTCTACCTTTTGCCTGATCCTATTAAACTGAGGTTTTTTGGAACATGTTGCAATGGTCTTGCACTTCTGTGACAATACGGCAGGGGGAGCTACAAAGGCGTGAACTTGAGGAAGCTCCAGCAGTTTCTACCAAGTTCAGAAGCCCTTAACCCAAGATGACTGGAGCCTTCATTGCAGCTGCCTTCTAATTAGAGACAGTCAAGTACCCTTTAAGCCAATGCTCAACAGAGTCCTATATAAAAGCCAGCTCAAGAGCACAGCCAACAGACATAGCAGTTTGTGCAGAGGGGCACAAGGAAGAGGAGGCTCAGCTGAATTTGTACCATAGTAAATCTCACATGTGCTGGTGACATGCCACAAGGGAGTTTGCCTGTGAAGGTGTTAGAGTTAAGGCAGAGGCTTCAACGCAGACAGAGCTTCAGATAGTGGAAGCAGTTGTCCAAGTCCCAGGCTCTCTGGGGCCTGTCTCTGGTGCCAGGAGACATGGCACTCAGTCCTACTGGAGGTGTGCTGTCTTGGAGAAGCTGTGCCACTAAATGGAGGAGTTATGGGATGCAGCAAGCAAGCTGCCCAGCATCAGAGAAGATGAAAGGGAGATAGGCAAGATCTCATCTGTTATGCAGCAGCTCGAACATCTCTGGACCCCAACTGCAGTACAGATGCAGATAAGATCCCCTTCTAGCTTGATAAATTTCTGTGATTAAATTACTGGCTTGGTAGATCATGGTAGAACAGTGGATATTGTCTACCTAGGATCCAGGAAGGCTTTTGACAATGTCTCCCATAAGATCCTCGTAGACAAGCTGATGAAGTACAAACCGGATGAGCAGACATCACTGTCTGGTGGACTGTAAACTGCCTGAACCGCTGGGCCCAAGAGCTATGATCGGTGGCACAAAGCCTAGTTGGAGGCCAGTAACTGGCAGTGTATGCCAAGGGTCAATAATGTGAGTAATCCTATTCAAGATCTTCATTAATGATGTGGTTGGGATGATTTGCTGATGACGCAAAACTGGGAGGAATGGCTGATACACCAGAGGGTTGTGCTGCTTTCCAGAGAGACCTTGACAGGCTGGAGAAATGGGCCTATAGGAACATCATACAGTTCAACAAGGGGAAGTGCAAAGCCCTGTACCTGAGGAGGAACAACCCCATGCACCAACATATGCTGAGGTGTCACCAAGTTGGAAAGCAGCTTCGCAGAAAAGGACTGAGGGGTCATAGAATCATAGAATCATAGAATGGTAGGGATTGGAAGAGACCTCTAGAGATCATCTAGCCCAACCCCCCTGCTAAAGCAGTTCTGCCTAGAGCAGGTTGCACAGGAATGCGTCCAGGCGGGTTTTGAATATCTCCAGAGAAGGAGACTCCACAGCCTCCCTGGGCAGACTGTTCCAGGGCTCTGTTACCCTCACAGTAAAGAAGTTCCTCCTCATGTTCAGGTGGAACTTCCTGTGTTCCAGTTTGTGCCCATTGCCCCTTGTCCTGTCGCTGGGCACTACTGAGAAGAGTCCGACCCTGTCCTCTTGACATCCACCCTTTAGATATTTGTGAGCATTGATCAGATCCCCTCTCAGCCTTCTCTTTTCCAGGCTGAACAGACCCAGCTCTCTCAGACTTTCCTCATAACAGAGATGCTCCACTGCCCTAATCAACTTTCAGAGGGAACCTCCTGTGTGTGCCCATTGCCTCTGGCCCTGTCACTGAGCACCACTGAAAAAAGTCCAGCTTCATCCTCTTTGCATCTTCCCTTCAGGCACTTTACACATTGATAAGATCCATGCTGTGAGCCTTCTCTTCTTCAGTTACCAGGCCCAGCTCTCTCAGTCTTTCCTCATAGGAAAGGTATGTCCATGACTCTTGTAGTGGTGGTCCAGAACTGGGCACAGTGCTCCAAGTGTGGCCTTATCAGTACTGAGTGGAGGGGAAGGATCACTTGCATCAATCTCTTGGCAACACTCCTCCTAAGGCAGTCCAGGATATCAGCTTTCTTTGCTGCAAAGGCACATTGCTGGGTCATGTTCAACTTGTTCACCAGGATCCTGACCAACAGGATCTGATAGCCTTCTATGATGGGATGACTGGCGGGGTGGATGAGGGGAGAGCAGTGGATGTTGTCTACCTTGACTTCAGCAAGGCTTTTGACACTGTCTCCCACGAAATCCTCATAGGAAAGCTCAGGAAGAGTGGCTTAGATGAGCGCACAGTGAGGTGGGTCAAGAGCTGGCTGAATGGCAGAGCGCAGAGGGTTGTGATTGGTGGTGTAGAATCTAGTTGGAGGCCTGTGACCAGCGGTGTTCCCCAGGGGTCAGTGCTGGGTCCAGTCCTGTTCAATGTATTCATCAACAACTTGGATGAAGGGACAGAGTGTACCCTCAGCAAGTTTGCTGATGATACAAAGCTGGGGGGAGTTGCTGACTCACCAGAAG
>VZSC01002133.1:170351-197775 GCA_013398225.1 Steatornis caripensis | reverse complement strand
TCTGCACTAGTCAAAGTTTTAAAGAAAATTTGACAAATATAATGACAAGAACGAAAAAGTGAAAATTTCAGCAATATTTGGAGATTTTAAATTTAAATTTCTAATCCAAGTCTTCCAAACTTCATGGTGAAATAGACCAAAAATCTAAAACCTGACCTATATTGTGTATAAATTAGGACACCTGGAAGTTAAAATATTTGTAAAAATGAATTGCATTCAGAATTTGTAAATAATCTAATTTAGCTCATTTTGATCATATTTAATATAATAGTTCTACATTACTTAAGAATTCCTATTTCTTTATGTATTTCTTGCATGTTACATAATTACATGTAATTTATTATTGATTTTTATTAATTTTCTTTGTTTAGAATTTTTTTTTTATTATTCTTATACAATTAAATAAAACCCCCACATTTTTCTTTTCAACTAGCCAGTCTTCTATTAATATTCAAAGTTTTCATCCTTGCATGTGGCAGTTTCATTCTGAAAATATTCATGGTATAATATAAGCGTTTTCATGAGAAAATTTTATTATTCTTTATAGTCATTTTTTACCTTTTTCTACAACACAGTATGCAAAGTACATATGCGCTATACACAGCATTTTAAAAAATCCCACAAACTGAAAATATTTGCAAAAATCCTTTCTTTATATACGCAACTTGACCCACCTTTTACCTTAAAATATCATGCTACAAACATACTAGGACAACTGTAATGCTAGTACTTGAAATTCAGGAGAAAGAACCAAGAAACTCATGGTTTCACTGGAAAACTGCTCTGCAAATTCTCAGTCTCTTACCTTGCAGTCACAAGTTATCAGGTGCCAGCTGCAGTAAAATGAAATTACTGTGAATTTTTGTCCTATGCATAAGCACTTGCCATTTAGTACCAGCAGCACTGTGAAATAGACTGTGACCCTTGATCTTCATGGCAGTCAGTTCCACATGATTTACAGTATTATGGGGAAAGTTTGCTTTTATTCATGTGGAGGGGAAAAAAAGGTCTGACACCTAATCAAGGTGCTTCTTAAGTGCTATAACTAACACATATTTCACTCCAGAAATTTCCTTAAATGTTAAAACACACAAGATGGCCCTCGACCAGTAACACTTTAAATAGTGGGATTGACTTTGGAGTAAAGGCTGAAGTTCTAAACTTAAGACCTAGTTTTGCCTACTTTAGATATGAGTATCAGCAAATAGAATTAAATCTATTCAAATGTAAAATGAAACAAGCAACCTTCAGTTTAAAAATACTGCAATTGCTATTAACTATATGGACAATAGATCCCGTAAAGACAATATTTTTCATTTTACATTAGAAGTATACTATTGAAGTATACTATTGATGTTCTGAATCAAGATATATAAAAAAAATATTCCTCATTTTAAACAGGACTTTTTTTTTTTTTTTTTACTTTAAAGTGTAAAGCTGCTGCGACTATGATAACATATTAGTAGTGTTAAGCAAGAAAAGCCAATAGTGGAGATTAGGAATAAGAGTTGAGCCAATACAAGCCATACTGATGGTCAGTACTTGCAGCACATTAGCAGCCTAAAATATAGTCAATTTAACTGTATGGAAGTATAAAAGGTGCTCCCCATTTGCATGCAACTCCATATGGCTACATTAAGAAGTGATGTGTTCAAAATACTCTTTTAGCTGATTCTCTATGGAAAATGGTCAATGACTATTTGTTGGGAAAGCTTTACACTATTTCTAAAATAAAGGGGTTAGAGTTTGCAATGTCACATTTGAGGACTATAACACCGTAGGATAGACAGCAAGAGGAACAAGAAGGCAGGAGTTAGAAAGCAAAATTCAGATTTACTTAGAGAACACTTAACTCTGTTACCTGAAGAAGTCTTAAACTGCTTCCTTTTAATTTTACTTCATGAAAAACATATGCATCAGGAGCATTTTTTTTCTTTTTCTCAATTCTTATTCAATTCTTATCACAACTTTCAGTGGTTATTGGATAATATCATAAAAATGCAAACACTAAGTCCCTGTAATCAGAGCAGTGCTTGCATTTGTGTACTAACTCTGGAACTGTAACCTGAGCTTAACGCTAAGTATGCATTGAAGTGTTCCACAACCAGAAACGTTTTCCTGAATGAAAGGAAAAGTGGAATAATTGAAAGCTCTATCATATCTGAATAAAGCTAAATCAATGAAGTTTGCTAAAATAAAATGGAAATAAATTTCACAGACCTAGAAAACAGTAACAGATTGAATAAAAATAGTATCTTGAACTGAAAATAATAGTCAGCTAAACTCTAAAGAGGAATGACGAGTACCTTCAAATAATCAGAATTAGTAACTTGTACATTAATACCGATTAGAAGCTAAGAGAAGATAGTACTTATTTTTGGGAAAGCATGCATATTCCTGAGTGTTAGTGGCTTGGGAAATTCCTTCAAGAAAAAAATAACATGCTGACAACTTCAAGTAGAAACTGTAATTTGTGATTACCATTTTGTGCATGACAGCAAAATAAATATATAGACAGAAAAAGATGTAACAAAATGAAATTTTTCAAGAACAGTAAGTATAGGTCGATGATAAGATGCATTTGCTTCCTTGGAATTTCTGACTATTCAAAATGCTAGAATAAAACCAATGTTTAAAGGGTGAAATATTTTTTTGCTAGTGTTTGAATACTGTTAGTGTTAATCTGCTTCTGAGCTCCACATGCTCCACATAGCTTTGCAGTTTTCTGTTTGCAGATTAGGTAGGGTCCCAAAAGTTTAGTTCATAATAAATAAGAGAGCTCATATTAATTTTGGTCTAGTTGTTACCGACAGCCTGATGGCACTTGCTCATCTCATGGGACCTCCAACAGTTTCTCATTCCTTGGTCAGCATTTCTTTGCAGTTTTCAGTTAATTCCTATCCCATCCACATTGTTGCCAAACCATTCATAGCAAGGATTATTTTCTCTAGGGCTACTGTGCTAAGATGTGAAATGACCAAAATAATTTTCCAAAGAAAAGTCTGCTCTGGTATTTTGTACCTCTTTCTTGGTTTTAAATTAATGTATAAAACTATTTCCTACTGAGGATAAATTATCTTTTTAAACTACATAATTTAAATATTTAAAAACTTTACCAACTTTGAATGTAATAGAGTTTTAATCTTTCATTCTTTCTTTATTGATTCTATATACAGATATAACAAGATGTCTTTTCTCACATATGCTGTCTATTGGTTATTTGTAACATTTCCCAATACTTAGTAGTATATTAAGTAAATGTAGAGGATTTTATTTGTCATTTTCAAAATGTTACACAATATATTTGTATTGGATGCAGATGCCCAGGTGCCAGCAGCAGGGGACTGTGAGGAGAGTCCAGGGCTGCCCCTTGCCAGACACAGTTTGTTCCACCTGGCTCCAAGAGACCCAGCTCAGGGCATGGCTGAGCCCCTCAGCCAAGACAGTGACCCCTGAGAAAACATATGTCAGATGATAGGGTAAAAAATGTCATGCAGCAGCGAGCAGAGCGAGGAAAAAAATGCAAAAGAAACAGCCCTGCAGACACCAAAGTGAGAGAAGGAGCAGGGGAGGTGCTCCAGGCACCAGAGCAGAGATTCCCCTGCAGCCTGTGGAGGACTCCACACTCAAAAAAGCAGGTATTTTCTGAAGGAAACTGCAGCCTGTGGGAAGTCCATGCTGGAGCAGGTTTATCCTGCAGGACTGCAGCCAATGGCAAGGACCCATGCTGGAGCAGGGGAGAAGTATGAAGAGGAAGAAGAGTCAGAGAACAAGCGTTACAGACTGATGACAACCCCAATTCCCCATCCCCCTGTGCTGTTTGTGGTAGAAGGAGGTAGAGAAATTGGGAATGAATGAGGAGTCAGGGAGTAAGGAGTGAAAGCTGAGCCTGGGAAAAGCGGGTGAGGTGGAGGGAGGTGGTGTTTCAGTTTGTCTTTTTGTCTCATCATCCAAATCTATTTTAATTGTCAATAATTAAACTAATTTTCCCTAGATCAAGTCTGTTTTCTTTCTGATGGTCGTTGATAAGTGATTTCCCTGTCTTTGTCTCAGCCTGCGAGCTTTTTCATCTACCTGTCAGCTGACAAGGAGAAGTGAGAGAGTGGCTGGGTGGGCATCTGACAGCCAGCCAAGGTCAACCCACCACAATATCATGGTATAAACATGGATAATGAAACTTCAGAATAATTAATTATGTCTTCCTGGTAAAATAAGTCATCTGCATAGAAGCCCTCAATAATAGAAGTAGCGGCTGTAGGATAGATACCCTGTATGAGTCTTTCTGTGAACTAACCAAACACAACACTAGAAATTTGCATTTAGAATGCTTTCAGCATAATAGCTGAATTCCCCCTTCTGCATGTCTGAGACTTACAGCATAGATAATATCCAAGGACCTAAAAAATCCCCACTACAATGCTTTTCAATTGAAGACAAACTTGTATTTCTTTTTTTTTTCTTTTATCTACTAAGAAAATACATGTATTAAAAGACTCATTAATGTCTTTTACAAAATTATTCACAAAGCAAATTCAGTTGGTCAAACAAAGGTGGATACACAAGACTATGAGATTCTTTTGCTTCAGATATTTTACTGATAAACATGAAAATAGTAATGAATTACCACTTAATTTTCTTATTATCCGCTCAGCTTCAGAATCGTTACAGAACATTATTTTCATTGTAATCACAGTTTATCATTCATCTTTTACATTGTGTAAGGGAAATGCTTTTCCAAATGCTACAAGAAATCCTCTCTATGAACTATGCAATAAAGGAATACCTAAGAATATACTACGTCTTTTTTAAATACTGATAGGTAGTGATTACAGAAAAATGGATAAATAAAATGAATCACTGACCTATCATATCCTTTCCTTGAGACAGATTATTAGCAGTAGCTTTCTCTTTGCCCTATATATCTGTGTTCCCTATTGTCACCTACTGTATTGAAGTTCAAGTATTTCTGTAAATCCCCTCTATAGTCTGCCTGTTTATATCTTCAGGCTACAAGGTTATTGGCTGAGTGCCTGGACAGTGATGCCAAACTTGAAATGTCTTCTAGGACTGTTAACTGCAACACACTTGTTTCCACTGCTGGAGGAATGCTTAAGTGTTGTCAAAAGACAGTATTTTTCACTTTTTGAGAGGAACACCAAAACTCTTACATTTTTCCAATCCTATCTTATAAACAAGAACTAAAAAATAGAGTCATAGAATCATTTATTTTGGAAAAGACCTATAAGATCATCGAGTCCAAGCGTTAACCTAACACTGCCAGATCCACCGCTAAACCATGTCCCTAAGTGCCACATCTACACATCTTTTAAATACCTGCAGGGATTTCAGCCGCTTCCCTAGGTAGCCTGTTCCAGTGCATCATAACCCTTTCAATGAGGAAACATCCAATCTAAACCTCCCCAGTGTAACTTGAAGCCATTTCCTCTTGTCCTATTGCTTGTTACTTGTGAGGAAAGACTGACACCCACCTCACTACAATCTCCTTTCAGGTAAATGTAGAAAGCAATAAGGTGTCCCCTGAGCCTCCTCTTCTCCAGAGAAAACCATCCCAGGTCCCTCATTCGCTTCTCATAAGTCATGTTCTCTAGACCTTAAATCAGCTTTGGACACTCTCCAGCACATTCCAGCCCTTCTTGTAGATATGTGTCACATTTGCTAACTTTCAGTCAACTGGAACCTCCCTGCTTAGCCAGGACTGCTGATAAATGATGGAAAGTGTCTTGGTAATCACTTCTGCTCCCTCTGTACCCTTGGGTAGAACCTATCTGGCCTCCTAGACTTGTGTTGTCGCTATGTTTCCCCCAGCATCCAATAAAGGATGGAGATTCTTCTTAGCCCTCCTTTTGTTGTTAATGTATTTATAAAAACATTTTTTATTGTCTTTTACAACAGTAGCCAGATTAAGTCCTATTTGGGCTTTGGCCCTTCTAATTTTCTCCCTGCATAGTCTCACAACATCTTTGTGGTCTGAGTTGCCTGCTCCTGTCATAAACTCTCCTTTTTTTCCTGAATTCCAGCCAAAGCTCACTGTTCAGCCAGGGCAGTCTTTGTCCCTGCCAGCTCGTCTTTCGGCGCTTGGGGATGGCCTGCTTCTACACCTTTAAGATTACTTTCTTGAATAATGGCCATCCTTCCTGTACTCCTTTGACCTTCAGGACTACCTCCCAAGGGACTCTGTCAACCAGGGTCCTAAACAGGCCAAAGTATGCCCTCTGAAAGTCCCAGGTAGCAGTTCTCCTAACCCCCCTCCTTACTTCTCCAAGGATCAAAAACTTTTTGTGATGGCCTCCAAACATCACATCACCCATAATTCCTTCTCTGTTCACAAAAAAACAGGTCCAGTGGGGCACCTTCTCTAGTAGGCTCACTCACCAGCTGTGTCAAGAAGTTGTCTTCCACACACTCCAGGAACCTTTCTGCTATACTGTATTTCTAGCAGACATATGGTAAGTTGAAGTCTACAAGGGCTAGTGATTGTGAGACTTCTCCTAGCTGCTTATAGAAAATTTTGTCTACCTTGTCATCTTTGTTGGGTGGTCTATAACAGACTCCCACCACCGTATCTGCCTTGTTGGCCTTCCCTCTGATTCTTACCCATAAACACTTAACTCTATCATCATCATCATTAAGCTCTAGACAGTGAAAACACTCCCTAACAAACAGGGCTACCCCACCGCCTCTCTTTCCTTGTCTACCCCTTCTGAAAATAGTTAGGTATCTGGAGTCGAACTACTGCTTATTTTGATGAACAACTGAAAAGGGTACAAAAATATTTTGGCCAATCAATACTGCTTCAGTCACCTGAAAAAGAATTAGCTTTGAAACAAACTGCACCACACTCACTAATTAATTTGTCCTGTATGTTGTAAATCTAAAGCACTTGACTGTATAAAAAATTACTTATTAATGTGCAAAAGACATTTTAAAAACTAAGATTGCCCCTGCATGATTGTAAGCATTGAAAGTCAGAAGTGTGCACAGCCATTTTTTTGAAATAGCTTGCTTACACCAAGTGGAAATGAAGCTGTTCTTGTCCTATAATATTGTCAGTAGGCCAGCTGTCACTTAAACCTCTCTAAAAATAGCTTGAGATTTCAGTGTTAATTTAGTTGTCTTTTTCTCACCCAAATATTAGCTTCTGCTGGTTCAATTCCCTAATTTCCATCTCTTTTTTAAAATCGTCATTCTTCTCTTTTGTTTGTTTTTTTCCCCCTCCATTTTCTTCTGAATTGAGAGTATGTGACCTTTGAGAAAACAGCTGCTCTGTCCTTTAAAATATTATGCTAATAATATATAATTGGAGAAAGTTTCCAGGTAGAATTCAGTGCTAAAAGTGTACTGATGCTCTAACATAGTTCAAGACCGAGTTTAAAATTTTTTACATGATTCTTGGATGCAATTTCCTTAAAAAGGTAAAAGCCTTAAAAAAAAGGAGAAGAAATTATACCAGAGAATAATATTTATTTGGAAATTGTATCTAATATCAGTATGAGGGTCCTTACTGTTATGTGAACTGAGCTGATGAAGGAAAAGCTGACAGTAGCAGGCTGCTGCCTTGTGTGGATTAACGTTCAGAAAGGAGTGAAAGAAGCAGTGAGGAATGTATTTTGTTAGACAACCTCCTCTGGCAGAAAATTTATGTAGGATCTCACAACTTTTTGGAATTAGTTGCAACTTTACGTGGGAATATGCCAAATGAAAAAACATACTTCTACCCCTACTTTTCCTCGTTTATCATCATATAATTCTTTTTTCCCTCAATCCCTTTTTCTCTCATTCTCTCAAAAACCTTGAATAATAATATTTGTCTTGTCTCTACACTAATGCGTTTCTGAATTCCTTATCTGCGAAAAGCTGTCCTCCCTACTGACTCAGGCATTCTACTTCTCTCTCAGATAACATGGTACTGTTTATATCTACATCTTATTCACCACACTCTCATTTGTCCCACAGTTTCTCTATATTCTACGTCCTCATTCTTTCCTCACTGTGCTGAAGCTCTCAGGGAAAGAATTAAGTCAAGAAGAAACATGTGTCTCATTTTTCAGGCCTGTACTCAGCAGTCCATTACATGAAGCAGTAGAAGTTCAGGTCAGTTCTGTCTATAACAGACTACTTCTTTGGGGGTTCAGAGTTGTCCAGAAAATAGAAACTGTTTGTCTTCTCTGAACCATTTGCACCCCAGCCACAGTTTAGCAGCAAATCTGTAACAGGTCTGTTGTGAATGTCAATTGTCATTGGATTTGAAGCATGTGATGGAAGTATAGAGTGGCATTTTTATTAATAAACAAAACTGGCAGTAAGCTGAAATACTGATCCAAATACAGATCTGAAAAGAAGGACTCTCTGTTTCGAAGACCTCGTTTAAACATGTTACTGTCTCTTCAGGAAAGGCATCCATACTCCTCTTTCTACACACAAACAAATAAACATAATCTTTTTTCCTCTTTTTTCTTCTTTTTTTTTTTCTATTTTTTTCTCTAAACACATTTTTGGATATTGTGGATCTGTTTATTTCAAAATTTGTAATCAAGGTGATGCAGCACGCATAATTCACACCAGATGCCTAACGTTTGGCAAAATTATCAACAGCTGAAAACAGTTTCAGAACAGAAAGCATTATCCAGGCTGCACTCTATGTGTTACTATCTACACCAACTATAATTACAATTTGTAGCATATACATTTTACGTGAAGCACCATCAGGAACTATATGACCTTCTAGATGCCTTTTTCAGACCCAGTTGTTTCCATATCCTGTCCTTCACGTACCCACAAATATGACTAAGTGGTCTGTTCTGAGCACTCCTATATTAACCAGGGCCAAGATATGTATTAACAAAAAACATTCATAAGATCAAATGCCTGTCTACAATTTTACTGAATGTTTTGGACAGAAAGGAATCATTTGCCTGCAATCATTTTATTTATTTTTTTTTTAATTGTTAGTTAAATTTGTAGGCCCCAGAACTGTTCTTACACGTGCCAGGGGTAATGATCTAGGAAAATTGAAAAGTGTGATACTGATTAGGCAAATGAAAAAAAGGTATATCTACTGTGCATGAGTCATTACCAAAAGGTTTTGTAATGTACTCAAAATGTTATTCAGTGACAGACATCTTCCAATTGGCAATTAGAAGGGTAAAAATAGAGGAACAGAGCTCATAATTTTATAAAAGTCGTGGTAAGTTTCCTACCAAAGCAATAATAATGAAAATAAATTTGCCATCTTGCAATCTCACTGAAGTGGATAACCCTTTCACTGAAGGAAGATGTAAATGGAAAATTATATTTATACTGAAGAAGCTGTGAGTTTCAAAGATTAAAATGAAAACTGGCTTTCCACTTCAGTAACAATTTCATTTGGGTCAAAAACTTTCTCCACCCTTGCTGTCTGTACTTCAGTTGCTACCTAGTTACCTGCAGCTAACTAGCTGCAAATTAAGATAAAACATGTCATGCAGATAATTGAGTACCTGATGAAGAATGGAAGAGTACAAGTATTACTGTATACTGTAACCAGTTTCTCCAATTGTAGACAGTACTCTAGCAAATTTTTTCTTGATAGTTTCCAAGAGGCTGAGTGAAGGAGCACTAAATTAAAAGATAGGATAGGATAGGATAGGATAGGATAGGATAGGATAAAATGGGATAGGATGGGATGGGATAGGATAGGATAGGATAGGATAGGATAGGATAGGATAGGATAGGATAGGATAAAATGGGATAGAATGGGATAGGATAGAATAGGATAGGATAAGAAGCATAACTTATAAGGATTAAATTCTTAAAACAGAGATGGAAATGAAAATTCCCATAAATTAGAATAATAATTCTTCAAATGTAAGTGGAAGAAAATCTAAATGATCAATGAATCAAGTTTGGGATAATGTAATTATAGTCAATATAAGATTCTAGGAGTATCAAAACACGACAAAGCAATGTCACTAGCACTAAGTTGTGTCTTTATTAATTACATGAACTTATCTTTGAAACTCACTAGAAATATTAATTTTACTTCAAGTATACCCTTTTCTGTTATCAACTCACCTCGTGCAAGATTAAGAATAATTCTGTAGCAAGTGCATTAACTTTATTGCCCTGTGTGATTTTGTCTTTGAGCTTCAACAGCTCTGTAGGGAAAATGTTTCTTTTGAAAGTTGAAGTTCTGTGAGAACTGTCATTGGCAGAGTTGTTGCATGGCAAAGCACTGAAAGAAAACGGTGTTGCTGTTTCAAAAATAGTTATGTAGGGTGCAATTCCAGAGAGGTGATTTATTATGGCAGGATGACAGCTTAAAAGAAAGGCAGGGATGCAGAACCTAGGCATTCCCACAACTCATTATCCCGCAAATACATGGATTACCACAGCGCAAAAGAAGCAACTGTATTCAAGAACAGTCAACAAATCTCTGTGTGAATAGTTACTGTGAGAGGCTTGAAATAAGGAAAGTTGAAAGCAACTTTTGTGCTGCTCAAAGACTCATTCAGGCATGTAGATGGTGAAGATTCATCTCCCCAGTTTAATAAACTGGTTCATTTTTAATTAAGCAACAAGGCATGGTAGGGAATAAACTGTACTGCATTAATTCATAGTTAGTGTACTGCTGCTAGCCATGAGACTGAAGGGTAAGTCACCATCAATGCAACTAGGCATGAATTACCACCACTGAGTGTTCATTTTGGAGCGTCTTATGGCCACTTGTAAAAATGTTATTATTTTGAAAATATTTATATTGTTATTAAAGGTGTGCACAAATACAGTTTTGTTTTAAACCATGCCCAGTTTATTCTATTTTTTTAAAGTCTATACATTTATTTAGCAAGGGAGGAATTCACCTCTCCCTGCACAAAGCCCATTTACAATTAAATAAGTGGCAATAGAGGAAGGGATTAATAACTGTTGTTTTCTGTTCTGCTATTCTAGCAGCTTTAGTTGTTTTCTGAAGGGTTTTCATGCCATATCACAAATGTGAAATAAAAAAGTTAGTGATTAAAAAAGAGTTTAGATAATCTTGGAAGCTGAAAATTCCTAGTTCTGAGCAGGGGACCAGATTCTTTTTCCTGTCTTGCTGCTGTAAATACCAAGTAACTACTTTGCAGTACAGCAGAATGGTTTACTTCACTTCAGAGAGCCTTTACTTTACCCTTTACTTCAGAGAGCCGCTCTGTGTTCAAGTAACAGAACATTCTGTCCTAATGACTAGCTAGAATATAATAAATTTCAGAGAACATTTACACGTTCCTTGTCTCTTCACCTGTTGGAGATTTCATGCATGCCACACAGTGGAACCGCAAGCAAGCTCTAACAAGGTGTGCCATACATAAGCTCCTACTGTCTCCACTCTGAGTTAAATCCACTCTGATTTAGATCTCAGCCAGCTTTGGTCCACCAGTACTGTGGTCCCATCATCGTGGGAGAAAAATAAAAACCAATATTTAATAACATAGAAGACGTATTGCCCTTAGTATTCTTTCAGTAAACCCCTTATATTTTACTTTAAAATAGAGACTAGCTTTACTAAAGCCAGAAATTTAATATAGATTAATGATACAATGGGCAGACAAAAACATTATAACAGAACAAACAAAAATGTTAAATAAAACTTTAAATATCTTCCGTCTATTCTTACAAGTTCTGTACTAATTATAGATCCTTTCATTACTCTTCTTTCTTTCCTTGTGTCATTTTTAACGGGGTTAGTACCCAATGAAATAATTTCTGTCTTGTTCTTCATTTTGAAGAGGGCGTGTTAGCACCGAGACAGGTGCTAATAATACAAGCTGGCAACAAGTTCTGTGTATATTATCATCAAAAGTCAATTTCTGTGATAATATGAGACCAAATGTATGGAATATCCTGCATTTTGAGCACATTGCATGATTGCGTGATTAGATTTCCTTGTGCTAGTGAAAACCAATTAACAACACAATAGAATATGATAGAATGGAACCACCTCATCTTGTAACAAAACAATTATTGCATCTTTTCCAAACATTATTTCAGGATTTTCTTTTCTGTATTGTATATGAAAAAAAGTAATTGGCAGTGTCGAGTTGCTATGTATGTCTGCCAAAAGTCCTCTTTAGTAAACAGTAATTCAAGGAGCAAATAAGTTTTTACGTATGATTAACTGATTGAATGCCCATGTGAAATAGGTACATTTTATTATTCATGAATAATTCATGTCTGTGAATATATTATTGCCGTTATTGTTTTGTATGAAGTACTATTTTTGAGATATTTAAGAAAGATAGGTATAATTTTTATTAGTAGTGCCAAAGTGTAGAAAACAGTATAGAAGTGCAGCAATGTCTACTGGCAGTACTAAGGTTTCATATGGCTTGAAAACATCGTATCACGTTGTGCACTCTCAAGGGTTAAGTAATCCATCCTATCTTCACAGAATAAAGGAGCAACTAGAAGTAGGAACTTCATTAAAGTAAGAGCACTTAAGTGCTCACTCATGATCACCTGGCCTAGAAGTGTCGCTCAACACTAGAGCTCTTGTTCATAGTGTGAGTTTGATCTGTTGACCCAGTTTTAAGTAAACACTGGATTTTAACTAAGCCATAAATTCACTGGGCTTTCAAATTATTAAATCTCCTTTCAAGGAAGAGGAAGGACATGGATGATTTTCTTCTGTCTTCTAAGAAACTTTCAAAAGAACCCAAAAAATTCCTCTGTAGTTCAGAAATGGTCTAAAGCCAAACTGACTTCACATAGTCCTTAACAGCCTAGTCATCATTGATTTCCCCCTATCTTATGTGAAACTTGAAAGAACCAAAAAGCAATTGTTTTCATTTTTCTGTTTAAACAGCTTTAATACTCAGTAGCAACAAAGAATGACACACCAACAATGAGTCTATTTTCTACTTTATTGAGAAACAGTTGCATTTTACTGGTAAAAAAGTCCAAATTACCATCTAATATTTCATGAATATACATACAATACAGTGAAAGACATCAGTTCAGCTAATCTGTCTGATTCTCACATGGTCAACACACTAATGTTGATAATTGATTCTAGCCGTAAGCAGAATACACCACAGTTACCTTTCTAGGTCAATCTTAAAATTACTATTTGAAGCCAATTTTCACATTTGTGAAAGTAGAATGGTGTGAGTAGGTAGACCTATATTCCACCTACACAAGAAACACTATGATTAATAGTGGAGTTTGGACATGGAGTAACTGAAAAATAATTTTCCCCAATGATGGAGAATATTAAAAGAAATAACTGAAATATGGTATGTAGCAACACTGACAGACACTAAGGCTTGCATCTGACATGTTCAGGTTTACAAGAAATGCATTTATTACTGATTAGACTGATAGGAAATTTTGTATCCATTTAACAATTTCAAATGAAGTGATTTATTTTAAAAGGTAAACAAAAATATTTCCTGCTAAAATCTAAATGTGATTTGTACAGAAGACATATAAGCAGACACACAAATACTCAAATAAATATATTGAACATACCATCCTTTTCATCCTATTTAGGGGAGATATTTTAGACTCTAGTAACTTAAGAGTTAAAGAAAAAATCTGAAGAAATAAGTTGCTCTATATGTTTTAAGAAGGTTAATAAGCTGTAGTTCAGTTTACTATTCTAATTCATTTCTCATCCTAAGATTTTTAATCAGATTAATTTACAAGTGTCACTAATATAAAGCCTGAGTAGTTTTCATGAAAATAATTTTTTGCCATTATCACACAAATCTAAGGTATTTCCATCACCAATATCTCTATACTTCTAACTTTGTGAATTTTTAATAAGCTTGACTGGTGCTCAGGCAATTTATTTATAGCCATAACAAGGTTTGACTTGGTTTCTTTGTTTGAGAAGCATAACAATGTGGAGAAAAACAATCATTGATAATCAGACATATAATAACAGTGGCCCACATGGATATTTGAAAGTCAGACCTTCTCTTTATTATCTGTGGTCATTTTATGCTTGAAATAGGATAAAATGTTTATGAAAGAATATTAGATTAATCATACCTTGTGATAGAAAGAATAGAAAAATAGGAGGAAAGGTGCTGGAGCTGGAAACAAAATAAACCCTTCAGATTTCTGAAGCAGTTGTGAATTTTAATAAAGGTGCAGAGAGTCTGATGTGGCAGAGATGCTTCACAGACAAGTTAGTCAATGTATGCAGCATGGTACACTTCTGTAGGGCTGCAGAATAGCCACATTGATGTCCCAACATCTTTAAAAGAAAAAATTTGCAAAATTATTTCGTGGCCATGCATATTGAATATTAACATCATTTAATACTGCAGTTTATTAACCTTTTACATTAGTGGTCAGAAATGAAACACACTGGGAACAAATACATGACAGAAGGGAAAAATGTTTCTGACGGCTATTGCACTACATTTGACAGTTAATAAAAACCATCAAGTCCATATTATGTTAGATTAACCAAGATCTGGATTCCACTTGACAAGTCATTATTATTAAAGGCAAGTGGAGGGTATTTTCAAATACACCCTGGAGTGATGCATGCTAAAATATGTATGGTAAACTCTTGAATGTCAAGGACATTTTGTGCAGTGTATAATGGAAAACTGCACGTAATGTGCAGTTTGGGAACTATTTCATGGACCTCTGAAGACCTCAAAACATCACAATGAATGTTTTATTGAAAGCTGTCATACTCAATGCTGGTACCAACTGTATTGCAGATATTTATGAACAGCCATCGGTTTGGCAGCTCAGTGCTCCTGCTAAAGAAGAAAGAGAGCAGAATGTGACTAAATGGCTCATTTCTGCTTTCTGTTCACTTCATTGCCTGTGTTATTCTAACATCTTAATTTAGGGCTAGGACTTTCACCTTAATAGTCTTATTTTTAAATACACCAAAAGCTTTCTAATTTCAGTCCCAGTTTTGTACAAAGACACTATTTTCCAAAAGCTCAGTGGCCTAATAAACCATTTTCTGGTCTATCTTCAGTTTTTGTTTTATTGGAGTTATTTGCATTTTACTATTCCTTTCCACTACTGTTTAAAGTCAGGCTAAAATTTAGGGATATATTTCTTGATAAATCTAAAATTAAAAAGCAAAGACTATGTTACAGTAGTCTAGGAACTGTAATGTTATCAAGAAAAAAATTATTCACCTTTGTAGTCAGTGTCTTTAACAGAGAATCTTTTTCATATTCATTGGAAAAATTGTTTTATCAAAGGAAGAACATTACCTCAAATGTAATATTTGTTACTACACTGAAAGCAAGTTTGTGATATATCATCTCCTGTGATGTGCCCACCACCTCTGACTCTTGGTCCTATCAGTATAAAAGTAATTCCTCAGTAAGTGGTAAAATAGTAATGAAAAAAAAAAATGCACAGATTTTTCTACAACACAGTAATATTTGAAGCCATTTTTTATATTTTTCAGTTTTCTTTTTAATTCCGAATGTTTTAAGCTTTATCAGCCTCCAAGTGACTGTGATCTACCAATGCTTGTCAGAAGAGGATGTTCATTTTTGAATTAAATTTTGTAATTTTGGTGCCGAATGTCATCGGTGTAGATTTGGAATAGGATATATTGAAATTTAAAAAGTGATGAGCAGAAAAAAAGACCACAGGTAAAAATGATTGTGAACTAATGTGCATCTGGTAGCTTCTTGGATATACACCTGCTAGAAGGAATAAAGGCGGCAAGGCAGAACACAGAACTAAGTGCTTCCTCTAGGTGAAAAATGTAAGATAGTAATGATGATTTTTCAATATATCCACAGATAATTCTTGCTTTTATTCCACCTTTTATCATGTCTGGAGATGGACCATGAAAAGGATATTAGTATTATCCTTTTTTGTGTATGGTACTGTTGTCATACCTAAATTTAGACTATTTCCTGTATTTTGCCACAAATTCTGCAAAGCTGTAATACAAAGTGTATTGATCTCCGTTATCTTCATGAAAAGATCATCTTATCTTTGTAATGGGAGAGGAATTTTTAAAAAGTTCCAATTTTTTATACTTGCTATTGTGATAACAAAGTAATTACCTTGCTGCACTTACTTCATTCAGTTTAGGATTTAAAGAAATCCTATCTATGATACAATGTATTATACTGATATAAAAATGTACCACACTGAATGGCAGCCTTTCTTGACTCAATTTATTAATTGAATTTTAATTTGCTATAAAAAAGACAATGGTACTCATTCATTAACCAATAGAAATGGTGTGACTTTATTGAAATAAATGTGCTTGTGCCAATTCAACATCACCTGAAAATGCGAAGTGGTATTGTACTTCATACAGAGGTCTCACAAAATTGCTGGAAATGCTGGAGAATAAAAAGTCTAGATTCTCCTATTGAACAAGTCTTGTAGGTCTAAATTTCTCATTGTATAAGTAAGGTCAGTGAAGCTGCTTTGTTGTGATGGTTCTTAAACATAAGCGTTATCAGCCAGTCCTAGTAACTTTTACTGAGACCTGACTTCGCTGTCACCCAGGAGTCATGGTTTAAAGTTGGGCTGTCTATTAAATGGACAACAGATGCTCTTTTTTAACCCACTTCCTCCCCAGAGTAGGGGAAAGAGAAAAGGGAAAGAGGCTTATGGGTTACAAAAGTTAAAACAGCTTTGATCTAACTACAATAATAATGTATTATAATAATAGGAAAAATAACAATGAAATATATATACAAATATATACAAAACCAATATCAAGCTTTCCCCCCACCCCAATGACATATACGTCACCCAGACACTGCGGGGCACACCCTGGAAAAGTCCTGGACTTTAGTCAGCACCAGGCAGGAGCTGGATTCAGGAATGCACGGATCGGGATCAAAGGCAGAAGAATCAGAGTCCTCCTCAGACGCTGGCCTTAGAAGAAGAGAGAGAGTGACCCTCACGATCCCTCAGCTTTATACCGAGTATGACGCGTATGAGATGGAATACTCCCTTTGGTCAGTTTTGGGTCACCTGTCCGACCCGCTCCTCCCCACCGCAGGGTCGCAGGTGTGACCTCTTCTCTGCTCTTTCATTTCAGGTGCACAAGAAAGTTAGCAGAAGCAAGCATCAACCTTGGTCTCCATAGGGATAACTATAAGCAAGAGCCTTACTGCATACAATTCCTAATGATGTTGCAGCACTAACTATAAAGACCGAGACTTATCATTGCTAGAAGCAGCTACTGTCCGTAAAAATATACAGTTAATTTCAGAAAGTGCAGCTTCTCAGAAGAGACTTAATTAAAAACTTAAATTTACTAAAAAAATTTATTATGTCCTGGCCCAAAACAGGACACCAGGTCAAGGAAAGAATTGAAGGGTGTATGAGAAATGGTGGACATTCAGTCTTGTCTTTCTAACATGATTCCTAATTTTTCACTAAGCAGAATTGCCTGAAACTATATGTAACATTGTAATTTACTAATATGCCTAGGTAAAAAAATGTTACCAGATTGAGATCGTAAAACAGTTTTAAAAGTGTTTGAAGTTTTGTAATTACCTCCAAGATAGTCTTTATCAATCCAGACAAATAATTTTCGGGGTTAAGACTGTAGGAACAGGCATGCAGAGAAAAAACTTCTAACAGCTTATCACCCATTATGGCTCATAAAAAGAATCTTAGAGAAAAAAATACAAAGCTGAAAGGAACACCAGAGAGATCACTCTTCTAACTTTCCTCAACTGATCACTTAGGAACTTTGTCAGTAGTAGGTTTTGTCTGGACAATTATATTTAATGTCAAGGGATCTATTCCACATTAAGTTTATTAATTTTTTTTTTTGTACTTCATAATGTCCCACAGCAGACAGATCTATAATTTAAACTGTATGTAAAAAAAAAAAAAAATCTTATTTTTTTTTAAAATCACTGATAAAATTATCTCTTTTGTCCCAGCTTCTCTATTTATCATATGAGAAATAGAAAGTAATCATTCTTATCCACTTTTTCCTGACAGGCATGTTTTTATGTACCTTTCAAAAATCCGCCTAGGTCATTGTTTCCCAGGCTAAATAAGACTTCTCTTGTGAAAGCTATACCGTACTTCTAAACACATCTTGCCTTTCTCTGTACCTTTCTCATTCTACTGCATTGTCTTTAATAGGAGTTGACCAGCATTATGTATGCCTTTCAAGTGTGAGCTCAGTATAAATTTGTAAGTTGTACAGTGGCAATTTCTTTTTTAATTACTTCATAACAATTCCTAACATTCTTTATGATTATTATTTAGCTCTCAGCAGTGCTTTTTGCATGGACATATAGAGAATAACTCCACAACATATTTCCTGGGCCTAAAAAGTTGATTTAGGCCTATCCGAGCAGTCTGTGTATATAGACAATCTTTTTTGCTTTTTTTTATGTGTTTCTTTTCACTTGCTGCTGCTGATTTTTAGGTGCCATTTTTTTAACCACTATCATGAGACAGTTTTTAATCATTTTTTTACTTTTGCAAGTTTTTTAAAAATTATGTTTAAAATTGTATTACTTCAAATAATTTTTTATCATTAGAAAATATTCAGATGTCAGCACTCACAACTTATTCTGAATCACTTAGGAGTTTGTTAAATAGCTCAGGTTTCACTACAGATCTTTTTGATATTCCTGTAGTATTATAGTTTACACATAAACACTGGCTACTTGTATGCCACGACCATTTTTCCTAGTCTTTCTTAATTTTATGTATTTAGTTTTCTGAAAAGCCATGTTTTTAATGACTATTTTTAAGTTGTTAGATTTTGAATAATTCCAGTCTTTCTCATCCCCATACTAACTGGATATTGAAGAGATATTTGTGTGAGATTCATACCAAGATATCAAGGTGCCCTCTATGTGTTCAAGGCATTTTGATTTAACATGAACAAACAAGTTATGATGAGTCATATCGTCAGAGGACTTGCATTGTCTTTTGGGTTTTTTTCAAACTATGATAATTTCTAGGTGCATAATTACAAAATGTTAGTAAAAAAGATGATTGAAATAGACTGCTCTCAGTTAGAGATTAGCTTTGTTCTATTAGGTGCTCTACCTGATCCTCTGAGAGTCAGTGCTTTTTGTCATGGCATTGATTAAAGATTATCTAAGTCCCCAATGAATTAATCATTCAATAAATATTCTATAAATACACTAAGGGCTGAAAAAATTCTGGTTTGACCCTTGCTCAATGCTAAACCAATATACCAATTTTAGTATTCTTTCTCTTCAAACTGAGAGTCCCTGGTACCCTTCTTTTTCCCATGTAACATGTTACAATTTAAGGTGTATAAAGTCACATGGTTGTCATAGTTATAAGGGGTTCAATATTCAAGACCTGTACACTTGAAAGAAAATTATAAGAACTGGACAGGAAATTCAAGCTAAGTTTTGAAGTTTAATTAATAATATAAATCAAATATACTATTGTCTCATGATTGCATCGTCAATTACAAGTACAGTGTGAACAGCTAGTATCCTACTTAAATAAAACACAAGAATGATGTCATGATACTGTACTAGGTATCTGGCAAATAAAACCATCTGTCTGCATAATATATCAAGTATCCTGTAATTTAAGGCGTTCTGTTGTAAACATTGTACACAACACTTTGTCTTACCAAATACGCAAGCTACCTCTGGTATGTACATTTGCATACAAATTTTCTAGAGATTTACTATGTAAGAGGAATAAATTAGTAGATATTATGGACATTCTTGCTCCTTGAAAAGTTTATAAGTATTTGTAATTTTCCTGTAAATTATACACTTACCGAATTTCATTAAGTTGTTCCTGCTAATACTTCAGAATAACACTCCAGACATAACAAACTGTACATGATTATTTTTCACAGTGCTTTTTTTTCTTTTCTTAGCCTTGTGATTTTTTAACCAGTCATATTCACATATTTACAATCCTTTATTTTCACATAACTTAGCATTTTCAATATATAGTATTGCTTGATCAGTTTTATCACTTTTAGAATGTATTTCCTATATGTACTACTCTCCATTTCCTATCTATTTTAATTTTTTTTTTTGTATCTTGTGTAAAGGACACCTTTTTAAACATCTAATACATCATCCAAAAACAGAAACTTACTGTCTAGTTATATATTTGTGTATATGCAGACGTGTGGACACACAGTTTCTATACCTAGAACTAAATATGATTTAATATTCTGTTAATGTTAATACAGCCTTACTTAATAAGCATAAATAGTGTCTATTTCTGTGTATGTCCAGATCTCTCTTTCAGGAAGACACTATTGTCATTTCACATAAACATTCTTTCTAATTTTTAATTTTTTTTTTAGAAATAGAAACTTCAATTCAGTGGGGAACATGTGCTTTTGCAAGCTATATTTCTTGGAAGTAACCAAGGCACACTCACTCTTCACTTGTTATTTGTTGTCATAAAAAAGTAGTGTTTTCTCATGGCTTTTCAAAATATTAATTTAATCTTTCATATCTCGATCATAGTATGCAAAAATATTGAAAGGTAGTGTCCATGGGCAACTAGATACAAAGGCAAATGTTTTACTTCACTATTCCATGTCTGGACCACCCACAAAGTATCAAAACTGGCCACGACCTCCTGAGGTTTTTAATTATCAGCTTTCTCTAAATCCAAAATTCAGAAAATACGTATCTTTGCTCTGTGAAATCATCTATCTACCAATTTGCGGTGTTTGCATATGGCAGCATCCATTTATTTTTTATAACTAATTTTCTGTAATATTCATATCTATCATGCTAAAAGACCTTGCATATTAACATAGGTTAGACTCTGCTGCAGAGGAGAGTGATTAAGGTCTTAAGGGTGACTGAAGGAATTACCATCAAAGATATTAGGGAAAGTTATTTTAATATGAATTTGTAAAAAGCACAACTTTACAGAATTTGATGGCAAGGTTCACTCTATTATTTATTACATGAACGGAACGTACAAAGGAAATTCAGTCAGAATGATGCTTAGGAGTGATTTACACAGTGTTTGAGGAAAGTTGTTGTGACTTGAGTCCAGCCGGCAACAAAGAACCATGCAACTGCTTGTTCACTGCCTCTCACCCCCACCACCGGGACAGGGAGGAGAATCAGAAGAGAACGGGCAGACCTTGTGGGTTGAGTTAAGGATGGTTTAACGGAACAACACACAGAGAGAGTGAAGAGAACAATAGTGATAACAACTATAATACTAATAAGGCAAAATACAAAACAAGTGATGCACAAAGCAATTGCTCACCACCTGGAAATGGAACCGAAGCCCCCCCCACCCCCCACTCTTCCCAGTTGTGCTTCCTGTGCCTTGCCCCAGTTTATATACCGGGCATGACTATTGAAAACCTGTGTCCCCTCCCAGGTTTCTTGTGAAAATTAACTCCATCCTAGCCAAACCCACAACATTAAAATTAACCCTATCCTAGATGAATCCAGGACAATTGTTTACATGGAGATTGGGTGAGGAAACAGAGTCAGAATTGGGCTGGAGTTATATGTATAGGAATTAGGGCAAAAGTATAAGGAATGCCCTCCTGTTGAGTCATAAGGTTCAGAACAGACCCCCTTTTTTCTAAGCTCCTTCTCGGAGAGGAGTTTAGGTACGGCTGGTTCCACTACTAATCCCCGACTTGGTTAACGATTTATACTGAAAGGAGTGTGGTATTGGGATTTTAGTGAAAGTGTTTCTATATACAATTATGGGTCATATATGATTTTAGGGTAGCAGCAATTTATAGCAGCAATTTACTGTACACTTTACACTATCACAATAAATTACAAAATTAGATTATATGATTTTCTGGCAATAAGTATTCGATCAACAATCTGTTATAATCAACACAGTGGCTTAGTTACAGATTCAACAAAGTTTAATGAGTTAAATCGCATACACACACACACATACAGAGATGCAGAGGTTAACCTATAATTAAGATGTTTCTTTTCTGCAGATTATAGGAAATATTGGTACTCAATGATCTTTGAAAAACCTCACGAAGTCAGATATAGTGCATTACTCACTTTTTTCTTCATCGGCTTCTTTTAGTGGACCGTCTGAATTGTGTCATGAACACTACTTCAAATGTCATGAAAATCTGCCCTAAGAGACATCCCAACTCAGGGGCAGATACATAGTCATAGCCCACTGAGACCCCAGAGAGCTCAAAGGGTATCACTGGGGACCACTACTTATAGGATTGCAACATGATTTACTTTGGTTGGTACTTTTTTGCTAGGGCCATAATTCTTGTCAGGTAGTCTTGGCACCTCTTAGAGCAGACCATGATCCAGGCAGGAGGAATTTTGAGTATGTTTCTCACACAAGAGTTCCAGATGCTGTTAGGGAATGCCCAGTCATCCCAATTCACTGTTTTGGCAACAGGAGTTGCAGGTACAGTTAGGAAGCACCTAATCGTCTTAACTCGTTGTGCTTGTCCCAGGACAGGAGGGTACCACATTATTTCATGTGTCAACTCACTGCATTGGCAGGCAGGATCAGCGAGAGCCAAATTGTCTCAGCCCTTTGCATTTGTACAATGTTTGCTGCCCCTGTTATCTGTTAGTTAAAAAGGAATTATATCAGACTAACAAGCGTAACACTAAGATGGTATTAAAACAACAATTCTCTTGTCTGTCCTTCAAACTATCCTTGCTGTCTCATAAATTTTCCAGTCTTAGATTTGACCGAGCTGCTGCAGTTGTGTGCACTTCTATTAAACGCCTTATTCTTACAAGTTATTCATTCAGTACTGACCTTTGTAATAAAACTCTTAAGATGAGAAATGCAGCACATATTAAAATTAGAGAGCTGTTACTTGTAACACTTCAGTTACCTTATTCAGAGATTTTTAAGGAGCATAATAGCCCTTAGATGATCCAGAATGATTAATCAACACACAAAATACAGAAATATTAGGGAAAAAATGAAAGAAAGAATTTTCTTTGAGGATGATAAAATAATATTTTACTTCCATTAATTTTAAATGCACATGTAAAAGTCTTGAACTTTATAGCCATTATAAATAGGATAAGAATCAATGTAAATATAAAGGAATAGAAATATAAAGAATTGTCAATATAAAGATAACTATGTAAAGTTTCAAGGTTGAGTTCCAATAGACTTTTTTTCATTCTATGGTTAGAAGAATGGCAATTGTATGGTAGAAATAAACTGATTAATATAGCATAGTCAGTATTCTAAGGATGTTGAATAATAGCCTACTCTAAGCTTCATTAAAACCGTTTTAATGAAGGGGAAAGGGTTGCAGTTCCTTCTACAGTTTGAAGTACTTCATTGAAACACTTTACATGTTACGTAATTTTCGGGTTTTTTAAGTCCCTGAAAGAAATAATTACAATAAAAGCATTTATAAGTCAAAATTCCATCTTCTGAGATTGAGTCTTCTCAATCAGTAACCTGTCCTGAAAAATCAGAGTTCCATCAAACCAAAACAGAATGTAAAAATATGAAGGTATTTCTGGAATGGCATGAGACTAGACACCAGATGAAATGCATTAAGATCCTTGCTTTTGAAGTCAGTAATACTGATGACATTTAATCTGTGCCCTCTGTATGGCTTGAGCATTCCTCATATGCACTCTTTCAAGTGGGACTACGCACCTAGAATAAATACAAATTATACCAATAGCTCTTGATACTGCACACTAAAGAAATGCTGGAGAAGAATAATACAATGCAATAGCAGATTTTTTTTTAAGATTCAAGCTATATATTAATGTTTGTAAACTTATTTTGTAGACGTCGTAATATTTTTCTTTTGCTAGTTGTAAAAACAGTGGGGAAACAGTGTGACCAAAGAACTAGGGTCTTTCAAACATAGCTCTTCAAATGAAATTGACTGAATATTTGAAGAATTATGATCCAGGCAGGTAGTTCTTTTTCATCTTGAAACTGTTTGATTTACAATTTCCTATACATACAGGAAAATACTGATTTAAATGTTTACAGTTTAAATTCGTTTATCACATAATAGGCAAAAGCAAAACACAGAAGTGAACCATGGCCAATTTTCATGGATTGCTTGCACACATTCCAGGTAAAAGAAAAGCTTCGTGTAGAGTTTGGCACATATCTACTTAGAGATTCTATGTATGCAGTTTTGGGGTTTTGTAAGTGATTTAAAATCACTGTCCTCAACGTTGTCTCTAGAAAATAGGGAAAATCTTTGAAATTGCTTCATATAAAGATGCATAGATAAAATTGATGACTCTGAGCTCAGCATGAGGAGATAAGAGCATGCTGAATTCAAAGTTACCTACCATTTGCAGTTAACTTAGAGAATTAGTCTTCTGTTTGATAGTTAGAAGACAATTAGCCAAGGATAATAGAGTCACAGTGATTTTATTTACTTTTTAGACTCTTTTTTTCCAGTTAAATAATTTACAGATAAATTCTACCTACAAGTGACATTTAAGGTGCAGAGCAGAAGCAGCAGTCCAATTTGATCTCTAGCTCTGGTAGTGCAAAAGAAAAATCCTAGGACAGCTAAGACAACATTCAAAGCTTCCAGCTTCCTGCCCATGACTTCAGCTTTTTAACTCTGCAACCAGGATTGCTGTAGATTTTCATTATTTTTTTGTCAATGCAAGCCATTCTCTTGGGTTTGACTTGACACAAGATGACAAGAATTAAGACAGTTAAGCCTTTCTCTGTTTTACATGCTTGATTATACTGTTCCACTATAGACACTATTACCTTTTTTGCCAAAAAATTTCACTGAAAATTTCTTCCTGCATAACTGCTGTGACTGTTTAGTCACTGAGAGTGAATGCTTGGTTGGTTTTGCCAGTGCAGTGAGCACTCACTAAGAGAAGATATGCTGTGTGCAGGGTAAGACAGGAATTACTCAGAGCTTCATTCCATTCCTGCTGAGCAAAAAAGGCACTAGCACTTGTTTTGATATCAGACATTACAATAAGCTACATGTAAAGTAGGTAATGCTATTAATACAACAATTCAAAATATGAAAGAAAAAAATGCTAATTTAACAACCAAACCCTCAGAAAAGAAGTTAGTTAAGCAGGTATGACAGGATATAAAAGTTGGAAGTTTCCATGACAGTGAAGGAAACCATCCTATTTCAGAAAATCTTCTAGGCATGGTGCTAAAAGGAAGCATCTTGAATGCTCTAAGGAAAGAGATGTTTTTCACTGTCAACAATATAATAAGGTATAAGAGGAGATTTCTTTTTTATTTATGTTCATTTTTCATAATATTTACAAGAAAAAGAAGGAAGAGAGCAGAGAAAGACAGATAAAATTGTGCCAGAACCAAAAATTTCACAACCAGTTCTGAGAAAAAGACGTTTATAGCTGAGATTTGTTGCAGCATGTTCCCTTGTTCAGCAGACCATACAAGCCTGTAAATATGGAAACAGATACCACAGCAACTGAAGAAAAGCTGCTAGCAGTTTTTGATTTGATGAAAAAAATAAACATTTGATTTTATATTTTGGTTTAAAAAAATAATGTTAATACCAGGTCTCTTGTTTTTGAAATCTGTGACCTATGATAGCAGTTTCCAAGTGATGTCACGGCCTAAAAGCAAAAATGGAATTCAGCTGAAATGCATAGGATCTGACTCTAATCCAGCAGACAGCTGCATGAGATCAGGGATGCATAGGCACGGTACAGCAGCCAATTCCAACAGTTTCTGGCAACAGCTCCTTAACGGTACACTCCTGTAACTTCCTTCTTCAGAAGAAATAATCATAACAGCAGCAATATTAAAATATTGATTCATTTAATCCTGTAAACATCTTACTATCAGTGTTTCAGTATGTGTGGTACCGTTACACAAACCTACCATGCTCCACAGAAATATTTCATCACTGACACCTGATTCACTCTGACTGTGCCATGCCCTGGAGTTTCATTTGACTCTGCCAGGATTGTTTTCTCATGGTTTCCATGTGATGCAGCCTTCCAGGAGTCTGAGAAGACATCTGTAGTTGGCGGACTGCATTAGATTTCAGAGAGGCACAAATCTGTAATCATGTACCCTGCAGTCTGTGCTGTGGTCAGACCTCTGACACTGGTAGGGAACCGTGGGGCCTATGGAGGAGGTAACTTTGTCTGGAACTACCTGTTGGGATAATTGGTCTGAGGTCATTATCATTTCTGGTCTCCTGTGTCTGCAAAGTGGAAAGACCTAAATTTGTAAGTGCCAGTGTCTTGGCCTATAATGTTAGCATATGTTATAGATTTTAACAAAGTGCATGCTGTCATTATTCATTAAAGACTTTCTAAATGTGTCTTCCTTTATTTTTAGATCTTTTCAATTCTTCAATGATCTTCATGATTACTTTTAGTTTCTGTAGTCCAAATGATGAATGGGTGGGCAGGAACAGAAAGGTAGGAATCCTCTAAGCTTTTCTTGTTTCAAGGAGAAAACAATTCTTTGTTCATTGTCTGTATGTGTCCTGATCACAACCTGAAAATTGAGTTGGGTGGTACAGCACTTAATGTCCAAAATTGAGTGTAGAATTATAATTACTTGCATTTGGATAAATTCATGAATGCAGCAAAGCCATTACAACTGATTAATATCTGTAAGTAACTGAAAAGAGTCATTACTGAGTTGCTCATCATGGGAATAATGGAACAGCTAGAGGGCAACCGGTAAACTTTTTATACAGACTTTGTTAATCAATCAATAAAATATTATTCGTATATGCCATAGCCACAAGTGGATTAGTAATACTTTTTAGCCATTTGAAAATACTTAAATAAACTCAGTATGGAGATGTTGAATTTTTAAAGCAAGCAAAGATTTTCGGAAGTAAATACTGAATTAGATAAATAAATGTACCTAAAGAAAAGTTTGAAAAAATATTTTTAAAAAGTTGCCTCTCCCCAACAAAACCTCTGGATTTTCATTCTGAGGCAGGGGTAATTCAAGCCAGTTGAAAATTATTTTTTTCTAATTGTGACGCAAATATGTTATTTTTGTTTGTGAGATTTTTTCCTTTCGTTTTCTTTATAATTTTATTTTTCATTTTTCTTTCCTTTTCTCTTTTCCTTTTTCTTTCTTTTCTTGCCTGTCTTATTTTTTTTACTTTCTTTCTTTTTTTCTTTTTTTCTTTTTTTTTTTTTTGCTTTTGCTTTCTCCTCTTCTATTTCTACTCAGGGGGTGGAGAGTGGGAGCTGGTGGTATTGAAACCAATGTGGCATTTTAGTGTACCTTATATCCCATTGAATGTGATGTTGGGAATGTAGTTTTATTTTCGTAGCAGAAAAGATGACTATTTGCATGGAATTTACAACAGAATATACAAAAAAAACCCCTGATGTACCACAAAAGAGTCTCAAACAGTATTTTGAAAGGTAGACCAAGACTGAGAGTCTCATAAGTATATATTAAAATAACAAATTTAATAGAAGCCTAGGAATAATGGCTAATACTTAAATATGTTACTTGTAAGTTCTAAATTATT